>CAIGQQ010039163.1:2102517-2125508 GCA_903798035.1 Danio albolineatus
TAATATAAAAATTCATTAGTGTACACACACACAAAATCACTGTAAAAATATTATATGCACATATGCAATATCTCTCTATGGCACTTTTTAAAAATGTTTCTTTTAATGCTATTTACGATTTGCGTGCACATAGAAACTGCCAGACAATATATTAGATATCTCAATGGTCAATCGTCTGCTGAGGCTGAATCCTGAAATGACCTGTAAAAAACTCACTGATCCCAAAACCTTTCCATCTAAAAATTCTAAAGCAGCCGCTACACTCTAATAAACCAGGAGCATGTGTTGGAGCAGAGCTTGTATCTACTGGAGCAATAGAACACATATTTTACAGCCTCAGAAAGAGTCGAGGGTGATGTTTTTAAGACAGCCCCAGTTGATGTTTTCAGCTCAGGGTCGTCAAGGTCTGTAAACTGAGGATTTTGAGACAGCTTCCATTCTTACACACTCACCACAGACATCATTACTCACCATACATATATCAGTGTCAGATCTGCCACCTTGTTCCTGCATGCAGTCTCATTACTGCTGATTAGGACTCTCATTCACACATGACACGTTGCTTTTCCCCTGATCTGGAAATGGAACATTTTTAAAAGCAGCCTGTCGTGAGTATAAAGAAAGAAAAGGTAGAGAAAGAAAACTCACCCACTATCGGGTCATCTTTTACATAGTTTGCACTGGCTGACTGGATACTATAATAGCACATTCAAAGTTCTGACACAAGAAAGCATTTCTAAAAAAATCCCCAGCAGTCAACAGTTGATGTACAGCACACTCTTAGAAAATAGTTACACAAGCTTTCAGTGGGGTGGTATGGTTTCAGAAGCAGTAAGGGGTTGAGTTATTAATAAGTAATTAATTGTTAATTACTAATTTACATCATTAAAATGGCACTTAATTTATTTTTCTAATTATGTCTGGAAAGAAAACAATTACTTAAGTAAAAATACTTTGAGAATCTCCAATAAATATGGCTTAAAATATGTCCTTTTTCTGTAACTTCTTGTTTTTGCTTTATGTTCAAATCTATTTGTGTGCTGGTAATAGAATGAATTAAGTCCAAACAACTGTGTAACTACTCAGATGGTTTGAGGAAAGTGATTGTGGCAAACCATTTAAGTTGACTAACTTTATTTATTTGAGTTCAGTCAACTTAAACCACTTGCCACAATCAGTTTCCTCAAAATGTTTGAGAAGCTATATAGTCAATCCAGGCTCATTCTGAAAACGTTGTTTCACGTATGTCTGCTGTGTATGCTTTTTGAGATCTCAATTTCTCTCACGAGTGCCATTCATGCCTGCTGTACTCGCGTAAACCCACCAGAGGCTGCTGACGATTGACTGTCTGACTGATTGAATGACCGACAGACTAATCGACTGACCCACCCTGCTCCTTCCCTAAACCCAATCAATATTTTATCAAATGACCCACCCACACTCTTCCCTAAACCCAACCAACAATTTTCAAAAGCAATTCAGAAAAAATAAAAGCCCTTGTCTCATTTTTACCACGTTTTCAGATTTTACCACATTCTCACCCTGTTATTTACTGGTTTATTTTATTTTTTGGATTCTGTTTTATCCTAACCTGCTTTTTGGAACCGCTTTTTACCGGACTCGAACCCTGTCGTCATGGTCAACTCCTCTCTGCGTCTCAAGTTCGCCGACGAACATGGTGAGCTAACGGGACAAACTGATTGCAGCGGGAAAGTCGTCCACACGGAGGTAAACGTCAGCTCGTAAGCGCAAAAAGGAACGGTTTCATACCGCCCCGTAGCTTTCGTTTAAAAAATGAAACGCAGCCATATGTACTGTACTACAGTCTTCAGAAACGTTCGTGGGACTACATTTTCAGAATAAGCCTGTGTTGTATACAGTTGTTTGTCTTTACGTTAACTAAACTCAAAAATTCAGTTATCAAATCTGTATGAATTACTAATGCTCTAAATGGTTGATGATTTGAACTCAAATAATATAAGTGCATGTGATTCAATATATAAATTTACAGTACTCATTTGGTTACAAAACTTTTTCAAAACGGTTTGCCGCAATCAGTTTCGTCAAATGGTTTGAGTTAACTTAGCTTATAGGGTTTTACAGTGCACTGACATGCCTTCCTTTGAGGAAGCAAAGACAGGGGATGCATAGGTGGACTCACCCACCACCAAAACTCTAGGTCACTGACGTAGTTTGCAAGCTCTGCAGTGGCAAGGCAGTGGAGGTGTATAAGCCAAGGCCCACTTGCCTTACACACCTCTAAAACATTGCCCAGTATCTCTGGACTTGGCAACTGGGGTAGTGGTTGCCATATTTAAGAAGGTAGACTGGAAGGTGTATTCCTACTACAGGTGGATCACACTCCTCAGCCTCCCTGGAAAAGTCTATGACGGGATACTGGAGAGGAGAATCTGGCCAATGGTGGAACCTCAGATCCAGGAGGAACAATATGGCTTTCATCCGTGAAACACTGGACCAGCTCTATACCCTATCCGGGTTGCTTGAGGCTGCAGGGGAGTTGACCACATGTGCTTTGTTGTCTTGGAGAAGCCATTTGAGTGTGTCCTGTGGGTGGTGCTCTGTGAGTATGGGGTCGGAGGTGCTCTGTTAAGGACTGTCATGAGTTTGGTTTGTATTTCCAGAGAGCCAGATTTCTCCATGGTGCATATTGTTCTGTTTTATGGATGGGATTAGACAATT
The DNA here is from genome assembly GCA_903798035.1 of Danio albolineatus. Lineage (NCBI taxonomy): Eukaryota > Metazoa > Chordata > Actinopteri > Cypriniformes > Danionidae > Danio > Danio albolineatus. Next base: position 2,105,218 of record CAIGQQ010039163.1, read on the forward strand.
ATAATGGACAGAATATCTAAGTGGTACTAGGGCCAGAGAGGTTTGGTTTGGGGGCGACAGGATTTCATCTCTGCCATTTGCAGATGATGTTGTCCTGTTAGTTCCATTAGACCTGGAGATCATTGGGGAGTAACTTGGAGTTTTGTTCATGAATGAGGGTAGGATGGAACGAGAGATCAACAGTGAATCAGTGCAGCGGGAGCAGTGATGCGGTCAATGTAGTGGACCATTGTAGTGAAGAAGGAGCTGAGCCTGAAGGCACAGCTTTCGATTTTTCAGTCAATCTATGCTCCTACTCTCACCTTTTGTTATGAGCTTTGGGTCATGACCAAAAGAACAAGATCTGAGATACAAGCGACCAACATGAGTTTCCTTCACAGGGTAGCAGGGCACACTCTCAGAGATAGGGTGAGGAGCTCTGTCACCCAAGAGGAGCTCTGAGTAGAGCCAATGCTCTTTCACATCAAGAGAAGGCAGTTGAGGCGCCTACCTAGGCCTTGTCTTACTGGGAGGAGGCCCTAGGGAAGACCCCAGGACACCCTGAAGAGACAATGTCTCTCTGTTAGTCTGGAAATACCTTGGGATCCCCCTGGAGAAGCTGGAGGAAGTGTCTGGAGAGAAGGAAGTCTGGGGTTCTCTCCTGAGACTGCTGTCCTTGCACCTGGCCCCTGATTAGTGGTTTAAAATGGTGATTATGATGACGATCATGATTTTTATACTTCTCTGAATTCGTTTTAAACAGAACTGTTGAATTCACGTGCAGCATTTAAGGCAACTTTATGAAGAACTGTAATTAAATTACATTACATAAAAATTTAAAGTAATCCCTTATTTGACTTTTTTCAGCAGATAGCAATTTAACTACAGTAACTAGTTGATTTATAATTGATTACACCCAACACTGTTTAGACTGTATGCATTTTTACTGAACATGTCCACATTATACTGTACCTTAAAGGTACATATTATTACCTAAACAGTACAATAGTATACCTTTCAAATAGAGGTGCGAACCTACACTGGTTTCACGGTTAATTTTAATACAAGCAGTATTAGAGAAAGAGAGAGAGAGAGCGAGAGGGAGAGAGAGAAATGGTGTTTACTTTCATTTTCTCCACGGGAGTGCAATACAGAGAAAGCTTCTGTAAAGAGATTCTGTAGAGTAAAAGAATGTCCAGCAAGCACACAGCAAATTGTGCAGAGTTTCTGCGTTTTAATTACTCACGGTTTCCTCCCTCATCATAGTATTCTACCTCAACATAGTGCACATAAGATAAATGACATCAGTACGTAATAACCATTTATGATCTATCACTGAACGGATACCGAATTGTCCGCGTCTGCATAGCAGTGCACCAGAGAAACAATACATTTTTACACCTCTACTTTCAAAATACTAATATTTACCTATAGCACCAATATACCTTTAGGAATAAATGTATACCTTTAAAAATGATACCACACCGGTGGGTGTACCTTTATTTCTGAGAATGTAGGTAACTTTGAGATACAAGTCATGCAGAAAACACTCTTATCTAGAGGGATTTACAAAAGAGATTTCATCATGTCATTAATTTGTTTCCTTTTTAAAATGTTTCCTGGACCTTCTGGAGTTACACAAAGCTTTCTTGTATAATCATCCATCTAGGAATTGTATGTGCTGGTGAGGGTCCTTTAATCTATTATGCATGTGTCTGTTAAATTATGGCTTTTGATTATGGCTATGTCCTGATTATTATTAGAATCCAGTCAGAAAACACTGTTTTATACACTATTATATTATCCCTATACTCTTTTGTGAATCTAAAAAGGCACTTTATTCAGAACTGTTCCACTTCTTCTAACCAGTTTTGTTCAATATGTGAAATTCCTCTTTAATGCCACAATGTTTAAAGTTCACCATCATGCTCAAAACAAGTCCCAGATGTTTTTATTGCCTGATTATGCTTATAAATCTCCCTAACAGTAGCTTTACAGCAATGCACTAAATCTAGATTTTAAAGGACAAAACATGCACACTGTCTCTTACTGAGGAAGCTGAAAAGAAATTATAGCTTTGACTGTGTTATTTGATGTCAATGACTTATGCAGAAACATCAATGCCTTTGTTAGATGGCAGCTTAAAGCTTTTGCTCAAATGTGCATGATTAAGTGGCCATGCCCTTAATTATGTCAAATTTTAAGGCTTAGTATATATTAAATGGATGATTTTTTAAAAGAAGTCCCCCTCTCACACCCCCTCACCCCTTTTCATTAAGAGTAATATTAGCTATACACAGCAATACACAAAAACCTTTTTTTTGTGACGGAATTGAACAAGTTTTTGCTGCTGTAAAGTTGGGCCTTTTAACATAGGGAATCTATGAAATTGACTCCCTTTTAGAGCCAGTCTCTAGCATCCAGTTGAGGAATTGCAGTTTCAGTCACTTCTGTATTATCTTCATGAAGGAGGTTGCTGCTTGGTAAATGGTGAAATTATTTTGGGTATCCCTATCCTTTTAAGAACAACTTAAACATGCAAGAAAATGCCATTCTATTTGAGTAAACGAAGCAATTTGAGCACAGTAAAACCCAATAAATGAAGAAAACTCAAAACAACTGAGTACTGTAAAACCTAATAAGTTAAGGCAACTCAAACCATTTGAGGAAACCAATTGCAACAAACCATTTGAGTTAAAAAACAGATTTACATGAGTACTGTGAACTTACTTCATTTAAGTTAAAGTAATGAGGTATTTAACTCATTACTCTCAACACCGAGTTCAAAACTCTTTTCAAAGGGGTAGAATTAACTTTCTGTAAATTTTGAGCTAATTACACTCATTTGATTTGATAAAGTTGCCACGGTGCGCCACGGTGGCGTAGTGAGTAGCCCGTTCGCCTCACAGCAAGAAGGTCGCTGGTTCGAGCCTCGGCTGGGTCAGTTGGCATTTCTGTGTGGAGTTTGCATGTTCTCCCCGTGGTTGTGTGGGTTTCCTCCGGGTGCTCCGGTTTCCCCCACAAGTCCAAAGATATGCGGTACAGGTGAATTGGGTAGGCTAAATTGTCCGTAGTGTATGTGTGTCAATGAGAATGTATGGATGTTTCCCAGAGATGGGTTGCGGCTGGAAGAGCATCCGCTGAGTAAACCAAATGCTGGATAAGTTGGCGGATCATTCTGCTGTGGCGACCCCGGATTGATAAAGGCACTAAGCCGACAAGAAAATGAATGAATGAAACCTAATTTGTGTCACATATGTGTCTGGTGAAATACTTAAAACACCTCTAGTTCCCCCAATGCTGTATTACTGGTCAGAAGACGAAATAAAGGAATTCAACTCAGTAAATGATTTATGAGTTTAAATGAACAATCCATTTACATGAATTCTCAAAACCAACTGATTCAATGGAATGGATCAAACTTTCCAAATCTACAAATTATGCATTCAGTGGTTGCAGTTTTAATAGTAGTGGGAGATGGGACTTATGTCAATGTTGATTACTGACACATAAGGCTAATTTTTGTACACTAGATGGTTACACTGTAAGTACAGTACACAATGCATAAATACATCATGTATTATTGCATACAGTGTGTCATTTGGGACACAGCTAAGAATCCTTAGGACAAATCAATCCACTAGAATCCACTATCATTACATATTAAAGAGACAGTGTAGGTATGGTATGTGTGTTAGATTATTTGGTTTAGGTATTAAAAACCATCATTGTATTTGTTTGCTGGAGAAAGTTGGTCATCAATAAAAAAGTAATATTGTTGAAAAGGCTGTTATGGAACTACCATATCATGGTACAGAAAAAAATACTTAGTATTGTCACTTCTTTTAGTTTTAGTTAGTTCTCCCTTAGACTAAAACTTTGACAATTATTTTATGACTCAGTATTCCTTCCAAAGCAGTGAAACGATCACTTTGCAAAAGTCGCCTGTTATTTGAATGATGCACTATTGCCATATGTTAAGTCTAGTCTAGCTTTCCTCTCAGCATGTCGTCTCATTTGTGTGTGTGCAGAAAATAGAGTGAGCAAGCAAAAGAGAGAGAGAGAGAGAGAGAGAGAGAGAGAGAGAGAGAGAGAGAGAAAGAGAGAGCAAGCAGCCTGAGGCAGTGAGGGAGGGTGGTACGGGGTCACAGCTGGGTACAATGCTAGGGTTTAAATGTCAGCCTGGCAGGGTCTCCCTCTCAGTGCCATTTTGTGGGACTTGTCACATGGTAAAGCACTGGTGGGGTCAGAGGCAGAGCAGGTCTGAAGCCCAGTGAATGGACCACTGCTGTTTCTCACGGCAGGCGTCGCTTTGTGAGTCTATCAGCAGAACACTTTTAGAGACACTCTGTAATACCACGGACATTAAAAATACACTGACTTCAACTCAGACCGTGTAGCTACACTATAGGGATGTGAATAAGTTACAAGTTGGAGCTTTTCACTGACTGCTGTCAGAGCTACAACAAAAGGCTGTTGCTTTGGTTTGGTTATCCAGCGCAAGTATGAGTAAACGGTGGATTCAAACTTTAAATATATGATTGAGAGTAGGCGCATTAGTGCTGTGCTGTGTTATACCAATGTTCAGGTTGTTCAGTGGTGTTAGAAATTAAGTTCGTCACTGCTCCTTGTGCATGGCTTTACTTAAGGCAAAACGCTGCTGGCAAAACAATGTTTTGTCATATTCCTGTAAATTTTGAGCTTTTGGCTTGTTATAAAGTCTTTTTTCATGCAAAACGCGCTTTTAACTGTTTCTTTTGTCACATGTTATCAATTTGTGTCTGCAGATTTCAAAGAAACAACAACAAAGGAATTTCTTAAATAGGCAGCAGTCTCAAAGAATGGATTTGTCCTTTTTGTTTTCTTATGTAAAGCACTGTGAATTTCATTGGAATCTGCATTTTAATGCATTTGTTTGGCTGGAGAAATCTTTGGAATGCAGTGTATTGTATTTGTATTTACTGTATACACGTAAAAGTGTTAAGAGTACTTTTTGTTTGCAGAAAAAAATAGCTGTCCAAAATAAGTAAATTATTAAGTGAACAAATGCATAATGGAAAAGGCAATGTGTATCGCTAACTGAAATTCAGTTTCTTGTGGAAAGCTGTGAAACTTTCTTTTTCGGAGGTCTGTTGTGCTTATTCTCTTAATGAGTTATGGATGTGTTTTAAGCATAATGTGCCTTAAACCAGAGTCTCATCTCACATTCCCTTTAGGAGTCAGCTGCGTCGCACCATGAGTCATTTGCTATTTACATGGCGGACTTTGTAAGTGGAAAAACTGAACGCTTGACTAGCACGAAAAGGGAAACAGACCATCTGCAGCGCAGGGATAAAGAAGGAGCCTCCTCCATTCGGCCTCTTTACTTTTTTTTCGCTTTACTTTTATTCTTTACTCCTTTACTTTCGTGGATAAGGAAACGGTGTTGTACGCACTCCACTGAAGACATCCATTAGCCTACATATTTAGCCTCGTATGTTAAGCGCAAAGATTTGTTTCAAAACTTTTCCTAAATTCAGTTCTAATTTCCAGCAAACAAATAAATGAACAATAATAACGAAGAGTGGTCAAAAATCTGAGTTTGTATCCAAACACTCGTCCTATTCTTATGCCCTATACGGTGATGCAAACGTCTTAAAAAACATGACAGATGGACAAATCTGAACTTGTTTTAAATAAAGCAAAAATAAATATGCATATAATAAATAATACTACAAATAATTATAACATTATACAAAGGGAAATTGTGATGAATAAACTGAAAAAAGCCGCCCGAGGTGAAGAAGACATGGAGGCAGTGGCTTTTATATTAATTAAATTATTTTTTTTTTATATAATTTATTTAACATTTTTAATCCTTTAATTTGTTGTCATAGGTAAAGACTTTTGTGTACTGCTGTACATCCTGTGTGTATTAAACAGTGTGTAAGCGTTTTGGACCTGGATAGGTGCATAACTAATGCACTTTAGACCAGCTTTCAGTTGGTCAGTGCACTCTATTTCAGATCCTGAAAATAGCAATGAACCAACAATGCGCCTTAACACATCTCCTTTTTAGACTAGCAAACCCATGAGTCCACAAAGTGGTGCAAATGGATTTGCTATTTAAACAACATAGTGCAAAATGTGAAAATTAGAGTTGCGCTGGTCTGAAAATAGAAACAAATCACACCAAACATATCTTGCACCCTGTTGAGCCAGGTGTATGATAGGGCCCATAAACTTTAGATACACTTGTATTTAAAAGTTTAGCTGCATTTAATAAAATAAAATAAACAATATAAGTACAGTACAGTATTTCTCAGCATAGCAGTAATGACTTTATGAACTTTTTCACACGCAAGATTAATGATATCAGAGATAAAATAAGCACCAACAGTCTGCCTCCTACAGCCTCGTCCCAATTAGAGCATTGTAGACCGGTAATGGATAAACTTCAAATTTTTTCAACAGTAGGTGAGGAAGAATTATCTAAACTGATAAATTCGTCAAAATCAACAACGTCTATGCTAGATCCCATACCGACCAAATTATTAAAACAATTGTTTTCAGAAGTTTCTGAACCTGTTCTTAACATTTTGAATTCATCCCTACTCCTAGGATACGTTCCTAAAACTTTTAAACTAGCTGTCATTAAGCCTCTTATTAAAAAAACACAGCTTGATCCTAAAGAACTAGCAAATTATAGACCAATTTCAAACTTGCCTTTTCTATCAAAGATTTTAGAAAAAATCGTATCTGCTCAACTATGTTCCTTCCTACAAAGAAACAATATTTATGAAAAATTTCAATCTGGATTTAGAGCATTTCATAGCACAGAAACCGCACTCCTAAGAGTCACAAATGACCTCCTTCTGTCGTCCGACCGTGGTTGCATTTCTCTCTTAGTGCTATTGGACCTCAGTGCTGCATTTGATACAGTTGATCATAATATTCTCCTTGATAGGCTTGAAAATTATGTTGGTATTACAGGAACTGCATTGGCCTGGTTCAGGTCTTATCTATCTGAACGTTATCAATTTGTATCAGTTAATGAAGAGACATCATACAGATCAAAAGTACACTGTGGGGTACCACAAGGCTCAGTTCTTGGTCCCTTACTTTTCACACTATATATGCTACCGCTAGGTGATATCATTAGAAAACATGGAGTTAGCTTCCACTGTTATGCTGATGATACACAACTTTATATCTCCTCTCAACCTGGTAATTTGTTTGAATTTACTAAATTAACAGATTGTATAGCTGATATTAAAAATTGGATGACTAATAACTTCTTATTACTAAATTCAGATAAAACTGAGGTCTTGCTTATTGGTCCCAAAAATCTCACACGCAAAAACTTAGAACACTGTCTAACCCTTGATGGTTTCTTAGTTCAGTCCTCATCTTCAGTCAAAAATTTGGGGGTGATTTTTGATAGCAGCCTGTCATTTGAAGGCCAGATTTCAAGCATCTGTAAAACTGCTTTTTTTCATCTTAAAAATATTGCCAAACTTCGACACATGCTATCAATGTCTGATGCGGAAAAGCTCATTCATGCTTTCATGACGTCTCGATTAGATTACTGTAATGCATTACTAGGCGGCTGCCCTGTTGGCCTGATTAACAAACTTCAGCTAGTTCAAAATGCAGCTGCTAGAGTGCTTTCTAGAACAAAGAAATATGATCATATTACTCCAGTTCTTTCAGCATTGCATTGGCTCCCTATTAAATATCGTATAAATTTTAAAATCTTACTGACTACCTACAAAGCCCTGAACGGCTTGGCTCCCCAGTATTTGCAGGAGCTCCTGATTTATTATAGCCCATCACGTCCGCTACGCTCAATTAATTCTGGACAATTAATTATTCCCAAAATATCAAAATCAACTGTAGGTGGTAGATCTTTCTCTTATCTGGCACCTAAACTCTGGAACAGCCTTCCTAGCACAGTTCGGGAAGCAGACACACTCTGTCAGTTTAAAACTAGATTAAAGACACATCTCTTTACATTAGCATACACATAAAACACAAATGCTTTGGAATCCAAATCCTCTAAAGGATTGTTAGTCTGCATTATTTAGGGCAACCGGAGCCGGGAACACTTCCCAAAACGCATTATAATTTGAATGGCATCTGCACTCATGTTAGTCTGTTTTTTATTATTCCCGAGGTTTCCATAATCCTGGACCATGCCGTATCCTGAGCAGCTGCTGTGGTGGTTATGGAGGAATGGAGAGCATGAGACAGTTTCCTGTAAGACGATCCCTGTGACAGACGAGTCCTCGCATTGTTCCCAAAGGGCCAGCCTGTTGACCAGCCGGTGACCCGCCTGTGGTCTCTCCATGATGGATGTCCAGCGTTCTCCAGCCCCGGCGCCATAGACTGCAGCTCTGCACAAGACGTCTGGCCATAGGAGAAATGGTCGTGCCCAACTGAGCCTGGTTTCTCTCGAGGTTTTTTTTAATTCTTCACTTTCGCCAATTGGTGAAGTTTTTTCCTCGCCGCTGTCGCCTCTGGCTTGCATGGTTCGGGACCTGTAGGGCTGCGCATCGATGGATTACTATTCAGTGTTTGGACTCTCAGCAGTGACTATTAAACCACGCTGAAATGAACTAAACTGAACTTCAACACTGAAAACTGGACTGACACTGTTTCAATTTTTTATAATGCATGTGAAGCTGCTTTGACACAATCTACATTGTAAAAGCGCTATACAAATAAAGATGAATTGAATTGAATTGAATACAGTAACAACAACAACTAACAACTGCTTTTGTAATATAAATATTTTATAAGTTGTGTCAAAGCTAAAATTCCAACAGTAATTTCTTCAGTTTTCAGGTTGTGCCTAAACCTTCTTCTTCTCCTCTCATCTAGTTTCAAATGAGTCACTGTGAGATTATAAATAGCGCTCTGTACTGTAGATGTCAGCATTCATCAGCAACTTTCATAAACCAAATCAGTGCATTTATTTTAATGTTTCATGCTTTATTATACATGTTCTTTTCCTTTTTAATGTTGACATGTTAAAATATAGTGTATGCCAATATCTTGTATATTTCTGTCATATGTCTGGTTCTCTGACGACCTATTGAAATACTCCTCCTAACCTTCTCTTTTAATGCATGTCTGGCCCAATCCCGCTTTTGCAAATGATTGACGCTATGTTTTTCTTCACAGTATGTCTTTCATCAAGGTTATTCAGCTTAAATGAGGTGCTAATACAAATGCAGATTGTGGAAACACTGCAAAATAATCAGGGCTTTTAAAGCCCCTCAACCCGAGCTGATCATTAAAAGTAATGAAGTGATAATGTGCGCTAATCGAATATGTCTCTGATTGTCTGTGGTGTCTGCTCAGCGCGTGCTCGTATATACAGTACATATATTTTGCTTGATGTTCTGTGAATTTGTCTGAAGACTCTGAAAAGCGTCAAGGAGTTTGTTTCTATGTGGTTTAGTTATGGTTAATGTGCTGTAAACCTCCATAACCAACACCTGCTGACTATCTGACTTCTCTAATGTTGTGCCTGGTGCTAGAACTGAGCATAGGGAAAACACAACCAGACGGTTCCTCATAGCGATTGATGCCAACATGCAGGCTTGGGCTTCATTACACATTCAGCAAAGCTTGAGTTGTGCTCTGCTTTTGCCTCGAGGCGAAACGAGGACAGCTTTCATGTGAACTTAAGATACCGTTAGCTCTGGTCGAGGTCTGCTGGAGTGAACTGAGAGAGAAACCCAGACTCTGCAGCATCATTAGCAGTTGTGACTCTGTGTTAGATTAGCAGTAATTAAGTGCTGAAATCAGAGTGATTGGCGGTGCGTCAAGTTGTTGGCGTGTCAGGAGGAATTGTGAGCAAATGGATCTGTTCTGGCTCTGTTCCACACACTTGACCATCTCTACATTTCAGAACCAAAGGAAGAAGGAAAAGTAGATGCATTTTTGTCAGTCCCAACACAAGTGGATAACAATTCAGAAGGGGTCGAAAATGCATATGATTGTATTGCTGTTGTTTTGTACGATAGAGCATTTCAGAGTTCCTGTATGATGTTGTACACAAACATAATATTTTGAAGAAAGCTGGAAACAATTAACTTCCATAATAATATAGTTTTTCCTACTATGTAGGTCAATGGTCACCAGCTGCCTTGTTCTACAGAACAAAGAAACTCTTAACGGTTTGGAACAAGTAAAGGGTGAGCAGATAATGACAGAATTCCCATATTTGGGTGAACTATTCCTTAGGCTGAAGAATACCCTTCCGAAGAACCTCCCTTATCAGATAAGTGGTCAAAAGTGGATTTAAATGCCAGGTGTAAACGTCAATGTTACGCTCTTGTTCACTTGAGATCTGATCGACCAAAGTTTAATACCAGGTGTAAAGCAGGCCTTAGTTGCGTGTAGATACAGGCAGTCAGGTAGCACATAGAGGATAGTCCTCAAGCTGTGTTTCAGTCATGTTGTCATGGCGATGACTAGGCCGAGGGAGAACGTCTTCTCCCTCTGGTTGTGCTGTAGTAATGAAGATGCTAATGAGAATTTATGTGACCATTATCCTGTCTTTTTGCTTCTCTTTTAGTCTTTCTTTTGTGTAATGGTACACGGAGCCTCTTTTCTTAATGACTGACCTCTCTCGCAGTCAGTAGCATGTTTTGTAGTTCTGTGTTTGAGGGCGGTGTTGGGCGGAGCAGATCAATGAAATGACAAATGTCGTAAATATTTTGGGAAAATTCAAAGAGCATGGCCCATTGGCAGCTGTTGACATCAAACATGTGACATTAGCAGCAAGTGAGGTGTTAACCCGTTGTATATGATGAAACATACAAATTCTTGTGACTACAAATCTGCAGAATCTGTCATTTGTTAAGTATTTTTAGTAGGGATCAAAAAATGTCGAGCTTTTTTACATAAGCTATTTCAAATAACAGATCTTTATAGCTAAAACATTAACCAAAATCATAGCTGAATTCATAAAATGCAATCCTTTATTAGTGTACATGCACATAATTCTTAATACTAAGTCTTATTTCCAAGAAAATCCAAGTTACCTATTTTTGTGACTGTGGTTCTTGAGTCCTTTGTTTGTCCTTAGAATTGAAACCGCCCACTGTTCTTCATACAAATCTTTCAGGTTATGCATATTCTTTGGTTTTTCAGAATCTTTTTCATATTTTAAGCATTTGAGATTTACCTTGATACATTGAAGACTGAGGACTCGTATATTAGAAAAACTGCATGCATTCATTGATGTTCAAGAATGCATTAATCATTAATGAGTAGGCTTAATGTACTGTATAACTTAAGTTAACTATACGTTATAAGTTTTTAACCATAAGTTATATATATATATATAAACGTAGTTGACCAATGAAGTGTATTTGTGTATTAAGTCTATGTTTTTAGTCAGGGTGTTTATAACATACAGTGCTCAACATTAATGAGATCATCCCTCATCTCTCTTTTCAATTAATATTTTCTATGAGATGCTACACAATATTTCTGAATACACGTCAGATTAGTCAGTACCAATATCAAAACTGTAACAAAAACAAAATAAACAAATAAAAACTTAGAATCACAGTCCAAAACTCAGTCCACGCAAATTAATATGTTAAGGAAAAATGATAAAAAAGTTGCAACAAACAGAGCAAATCAAGAGAAGCATAAAAACATCAAATGTAGTTATTTATTTATTTATTTTTAAATATAATTCTTTTCCTAAAGATGTTAGATGACCAAAATTTTATTTTTAATGCATACAAATGTTTAAAAGACTCTTTTGTTTAAATGCACCAAAAATTATTGGCTATGGCCACTGAGGAATGGATAAAACTATTAATTTTCAAAAGGGGATGTACTTATTTATGCTGAGCACTTTATTTATTTTTCTATGCATAAAAATTTTGTCACTTCAGCACAGTTAGACAGCTAAATCTTAGTTTATATTTTGTAGTGCAACTGACTACTGAAAACAGTTTGACTGCAGTCAAATGAAATACATTTATAGATTACAGCACTGCAAGTTTCAAAGTAGATTTTAATTAAGCACTGGAAAAGGAAAATAAGTTGCATGTTTCAAGAAAAAAAGCCAGTATTCAGCAGGAGACTTAAGGCTAGAATCAATAGAAAGACAATCTGTTATTGATATAACATGAGGTAATGGTCTTTTTGATTCAATGAATAAAACGGTGCCATAAGAGCAGTATGTGGGAGTGAAGTCTAATTTAAAGCATTTGTTGTCAGACCAGCTCTAATGGCTTCACGGCGGCAGCTTTTACAGGACTTTTAATGCAACTTTAAAATAACACAAAGTAAAAGCTGCAATTGTCATAAATCCGCCGACCTCTCATATGTCAATGTCAGATGATGTAAAAAGACTGCAGTGTGGAAGGTCAAAATAGCTGGTTTGAATTCCATCAGCTTAAGGCCGACCTACCCATTACCTTTTAAAAGGGAGAAGAAAAAGGGAGGTGTAATGAGGGATGGATGCAGGTGCCCACACGTTACTCACTATTCCCTTTCAACGCACATAAATGAAATAAAAAACGCCTCTCACACTGCTTTGGAGAGCTGCTTCAGGGGTTGATTGGTAGGGGGGATGCCTGTGCGGACCACCATCAAACGCTCTTTCCCTGACCAAAAGGTCAGACCATGGTAAAAGGTTGCCAGAGTCGCGAGTCCGCCTCTCTTTCCTTGCTTTCATCCATCCTCTGGAGCCCTCGCTCCCGTGAAAGAGACGGAGAAAGAATGAGGGAGAGGAGAGAGAGAGTCGCTCTGTAGCGCCTGCTCCAATATGACATTTCACACTGGGATCCACCACAGCAACCGCTGGCATTTAAGTTACTTTTAAAGCAGGCAGACCGGGTTCCTAACAGCATGGCTGTTGTTAGTGGAGGCTGATTTGCCCGCTGAAATCTCTATCACAGGAAGCTCTGATCTCGCTGCATTAGGCTGACTCTAAAAATGCAGCATAAACAAAAGTTATAACATGCAAGCTCTCACACACACACACACACACACACACACTTTATGTGACAGGTTCACACAGTTTGAACATTACACAGCACATTAGCACTCCGGCACCTCGTTAACACACAGTCTCGTTGCACAGGAAGTTAGGATGCCCTCCATCTGTTCTGAGTGTAGGTGTTTATGATGTCAGTTAATGTTGCAAATAATAGCAATGCTGAGCTTTGAAGATCCAACAGACAGATCTTTGACCTCTTATTTACAGCACTGATAAAAGATAGTACGTGGCTTCAGAAAATCTTTTTGCACCTTTTGGGTTTTGATACAACAATAACCTCCATTTGTTAAAGGCTGGAGAAGTGAGAGAACAGTTGGTCAATGAGGTTTAGAAATAATAAAAAAAGACCTTGAGTTTTATTTATTTTTTCTTTCTTTCAATTAGGAAAGCAAATGTATTGGGTTTTTGAACATGCCACGGCTTTTTTACATTCAAATGTTTACGGCATACGCAACAGGATGTGCACATAAAAAAAGCATATGCACTAAAAAGAGAGGACTTTCATCTCTAGACCACTGAAAGACCCTCGGAAACAAGAAAAGAGAGAGGCAAAGAGAGGAAACAGGGTTAAGCTTTGAAGTTTTGTGCAGCACTCTTGGTATTTCAGGATCAATTTATTATCTGTGATTTCATTTCATTTGTGTTACTCCCTCTTTCCCCTGCATTAGGAGAACAACATCATTTGCTTTGATGTCTGAGGCTGAAATATCATGGTTCCGCAGTGGAGACATAAAAAATCTCTGGACTCACAAATCTAAACTATGTCCAGTCTGAACAGCGGGGCATGTTAAAGTCCACTCTATAACAAAGTGCTTATGGAAGCACGTGTTATGAATAATGATCTACTTGTTTGCTCCAGAGAACAACAAAGCCGACAAATTTGCAGGCTTAAAGGGATGGTTCACCTGAAAATATTGTTATTGTGTACAGTATGGTTACATTTATGTCATTATAAACCTACAACCTAATTGGCCACTTTATTAGGTACACCCTTCTACTACTGGGTTGGACCCGCTTTTGCCTTTAAAACTGCCTTATTCCTTCGTGGTATAGATTCAACAAGGTAAATATTCCTCAGAGATTTTGGTCCATATTAACATGATAGCATTACGCAGTTGCTGCAGATTTGTTGGCTACACATCCATGATACAATTCACATTGGATTGAAATCTGTTGACTGTGGAGGACATTTGAGTACAGTGAACTCATTATCATGTTCAAGTAACCAGTCTTAGATGATTAACACTTAATGACATGGTGCGTTATCCTGCTGGAAGATAGGTACACTGTGGTCATAAAGGGATGGACATGGTCAGCAACAAGACTCAGGTAGGCTGTGGCATTGGCATCATGCATACTTGGTGCTAATGGGCTAAAGGGGTACCAAGAAAATATCCCCCACACTATTACACCACCACTAGTCTGAACCATTGATACAAGGCAGGATAGATCCATGCTTTCATGCTGCTGACACCAAATTCTGACACTACCATATCATACCTGTCAACATTGGGATGTGAAAATAAGGGATCATCATGGAGCTGTTTCAAAGTAAATAAACAATTAAACAGTCAGTAATATTTTTTTATATTATTATTTACAAAAGAAAATGTATTAACAATGCTTATTAAAATTAACTGTTATAAAGAAATAGGATCAAGTTATCAAATCTTATTCATCTTTTCCTCACTGTATAACTTACACATTATGAAGAGCAGTGAATGAATCTCATTTATTTAGATTTTTTGTTTGATTACATTAAATAACAGAGGCGTCACTGTTATAAATAAAAGAAGTTTACATATATAGTTATAATGAAAGCATTCAATTGCTTACCTAAAGTTTTATGCTCATTTAGGAAAAAATTATTTGTGTTTGAAAAAAAAACTCACCAAGATCGACATCTTTAGATTGTTGCTATTATTATTAATTTCATGTATTTGTCTGTTCAAACACGCACCCAAAACCCAGTATCCACTTTCACTATGCCTCTAATCGAGTGTACAGAATCCGTTTGGGAAACAGCGTCTGTTTATCACTACGGACGCGTCAGCTGAAAGTCACGCACCACTTTCTTACTGTTTTGAGAATTGTTTAGGAGGAGCGACGGCACCTGTAATGAAAAGGAAAGGGAATCCTGCCGTTTTTATATTTATTTCAGAGTGTTTCATGCCCAAATATACCAAAAGCACAGACAGATTCCAACAGATTTAAGAGCAAGGGCGGCCCCTGGTGGTTCGGCGGTATGGGTTGCGTATAGGGAGGATCAGCTTTTTAATGTTTATTGACACCCGTCGGAGAACGACTGAAAATACGGGAGAAATACGGGAAAATACATTTACGGGATGATAGCGGGATAGAGCTGTAAAATACGGGAGAATCCCGGGAAAAACGGGAGGGTTGACAGGTATGTACCATATGAATGTACCATCCATTCTCTGTAAACCCCAGAGATGGTTGTGCGTGAAAATCCCAGTAGATCAGCAGTTTCTGTTATACTCAGACCAGCCTGTCTGGCAACAACAATCATGCCACGTTCAAAGTCACTTAAATCACCCTTCTTTCCCAGTCTGATGCTCGGTTTGAATTGCAGCATATTGTCTTGACCATGTCTACATGCTTAAATGCATTGAGTTGCTGCCATGTGATCGGCTGATCAGAAATTTGTGTTAACAAGCAGTTGGACAGGTGTACTAAATAAAGTGAGTATATATTTCACTTTAATTCTGCAAATGGCTTTGCTCCATTAAACTTAGTCAAAATTTATTTTTTTCTGAATTTCTTGCACACAGTTTTGTAGCAACATGAGAGCAACTAAATGACGTCACTATTTTTCAACTCCCTCTAGTATAAACCAACACAACACCCAATGAACGAAACACACAATTTCCAGCGACTGAATTATTTTTGAATTCCAGCGACTGAATTATAGTTTTGGCCTTACAAATCTTCTGGTATTATTATTGCACACTTAGAAAAGTTCCAAAGCAACAGTGCCATAAAAATCCCCAAAGTGACAGTAGCAAGTAGTGGCTGGCTATGGGTTAAGATGTTGCCAAGAAAATCAAGGATTCATTGGTAAATGTTGGCTAAAATGTGCCATTCCAAGAAAGGAATTAGTTTAAACTGTAGTCACGCAAAGATCTATATTGTCCATAGTCTAAAGTACACTTCCTAAACCAAACTATCACAACAGTGAGCAATAAGTTACAGGTTGAAGTTCACTTAAAGTCCACCAGTGTCCCTAATAACCAGAGTATCTGAATTTTACATGTAGCCCCCCCTTGGTGCTAACAACAAGTCAGAAATTTCACACATATGTCTACCACAAATTCACATGCAAGACCAGAAACCACCAGGTGAATACTGGCACATTTTCCTCACACAATGCAAGCTCACATAGTCCTATTGTGCTGCTGCTTTTGACCTTCTGTTACCGAATCAATAATAATCTGATCATTCACCTGATTAGATTGAGGTGATCTTCACGGTAGCCTTTAATCTGTGCGGTTGTGATCTCCCTCACGTAAAGTGTACACAGCAAACCGATGTTCGATTTATCCACCAGTGAAGCCCAACATTATAGCGGGGTATTGGCTGCGCAAAAGCTGAAAGCCACCATTAGGGGTAAAGTGGATATTTATTTGTGGCACTGCGCAGTGGACACGAAGGCCGCATTTGCTGGCCTTCTGTATAACAAATATTTGCGTTTCCATGGTGATCCTGACTGTCTCTCTTCCTTTCTATCTGGCTGATTAACACCTTCAAGGTCACTTCTAATGAAATCGCTGGAATGTATCAAATATTCCTTTGATACAAATTGACGTACATTTCAGTGTCTTCCGCAGTGCAAAACACAATGTATTTAACAATTCTGAGATTATAAGCAATAAAACATTAAAATGCAGTACGTTAATGACTTATTCATATTACAATTTGCATGATTACCAACTGCTGGACTAAAACAAAGCAGCGAAAGGAGGAGAATGAGTGAAAAGACAAATCAAATGTGAAAGCTTTTGTCTGGTTCGGTATTTCTTTCTTTCTTTTTTCCTTTTTAGAGTATTCCAGAGTCTCCTGACTGTCTAATATCTGACACACTTGCAACTCTGCGAAGCTTCCTAATGAGTTGTAAGTGCGAACAGGGATTTTTACGGAAACCCCATTTACATATCACAACAGAAACACCAATATGTTTCTCCAGAGACTTCTCAAGTGCTGCGGTAAAACATCAGCTTACACACCAACTGTGGAGCTGTTATATTAACTGCTTTCTAGAAGCGTGAGCCATTTTCAGCTTTCAATTATAAACTGAATTACAATATTTTAAAACAATATATTTCATGATCAGAATGGACAACTTTTGCATGAAAACAGCACATTTTCATTAACTCTAAAACAAATGAACTATATACATTAGGGCTGTGAAATATGGACAAAATAATCATATTGCGATTTTTGGAACGAATATTGCGGTTGTGATTTTATTTGCGATTTTGGCAGCTGTTTTTGCTTCTACAAACATTCTACATACACGCATACTAAATGTATTCAGTGCACAAGAAGTGCATAACAAAACATTTCACTAGGAATACTATGAAAAAACATAATATTAAGTTTAATAAATAAAACTGTAGTATAATTGTCTTTAAAACAGACAATATAAAATAAATGAAGATGAACTAACCTCAACTCTAGTTAAAAACATACTGTACACAGTAGTACTAACTGCTTGATAAACAAAGCTGTAATAAATCATCTTAAAAACAGACAACGTAAATCAAAACCACCTATTCGGTTCTCCCACTCAACTTCGTCATGAACGGAGTGAGCTCTGATTGGTTAACATCTTTCACTCGCTCAGCTTAGCTGTAATTGCCTGATGTGCTGCGTCAGTTCTGATTGGTTAACATATTAAAATCATGCACACAAGAATGTGAACAAAAATCTAAATAAATTAACAGATAAAATTGCAGCCTTTGCGATTTAGAAATTGCGTGTGCTTAAATCGCAATTTTTTTGCGATTGCAATTAATTGCACAGCCCTAATATACATTGAGTTTGTGTAGGTCAAATACAGTAGTTTATACTTCAGTAACTGCCACAATGATACTTCAGCTGGGTTTCATCTGAAATGTGGATGGACGTATATTTTATTTAGCATACTGCATGTGTGACAGAATGTCATGTATGTTGCATGTAGGGTAACCCAAACAGGCCAAGGCAGGCGAAGATCTTAAAGGTAGGTCTGGGGAAAGGACCTGTATCTGTGAACTTACTGGAGAAAGACTTTTCCTGTTTCTGCACCAGCGAGATGTGATTCGACAGCAGATCCCGTCCCTGACATGTCACTGTATTATATGCTAATGTTTATTTCCACTGCATCAAATTCGGCTCTCTTGTTGGGTTGGGGGAGGGAGAGACGGGGCGAGAGAGAGAGAGTCAATGCAGGTTTTGCTCACATAGATATGAAAACACTCTCTCTTTTTCAGAAGTGAGGTTTCGATGAAAAACTACTGTAGCATGCATTTGTACTCTTACTATAAATTCGTCCCTGTGTGTTATGTATTTATGATGCATTTAAATAGTCTTTGTTATTAATTACTACGTTTCATATTTTAGTTCATATAGCACTTTATCTTGTTTTTCCCTCTATTTATTTATTTTTGCTATTGTACTTACGGTTATAACTTTCCCTTGTTACCTGCCAAGCTCCCATTCTACAAAGAGAATTTGCATTTAAATGGCCTACCTAGTTAAATTAAGGTGAAATAACTGAAAGTAAACAAGAAGACAAGGTTTACAAGGCTCTCACTAAGACTACTTTATGAAAACAAGCATGTAGACAGGCTTAATTTTCTCCAAAACACACACACACACACACACACACACACACACACACACACACACACACACACACACGTGTCCATGCACACGCACACGCACACACACATACATCAGGGAGAAAAAAAAATTTGCAGATGAGATTCCTGCCTGTCATAGATGATTTTCTGCTCCTTGCTGCATTATCTGTTGAAGTGGTGCTTGGAGAATTCGACTGCTAATGGCTGCATCCATGCATAAACAACCTGAAATAATTCCTGCCCCAATTTATTCACAAACTCAGTCAGATGTACCGTTTGACAGGATCTGCCTCCTGCTAATTTGAGAATAAAGTAGCCAACAGCAGCGGCTCATTCATGCACAACCATCCCACTGCCTGCTCCTGATGCCATCATAAAACTCCATCTAGAACTTTTCCTCCAGCGCTTTAGTGTTCATCAAACTACCACCTTTCCTCTCACACTTATCCTGTCTCTTTTCTTCCAGTATACTGACCTTCCCCAATAATCAACACTTTCTTGACGAGGGCTAGCAATGTACTGGCTGATGCCAGAGTATCTTGGAGATTCTGCACTGCTCATAAGAGTCCAGTGCTGCCCCATCTGATAGCAATAATTACAGGCCAGTCTCTCTCTCTCAGTCACTTTTCATGTCATGGCCTATGAAACACATCAACTCTAGTAAATGTCAACCTTTCAAGCTTAAATCAGCCTGCTTTGTATTTGCATTTGTTTTTTCTTTTTTTGTGTGTGACATGTTATCTAATATCATACTCTAAAGCTCTGACTTTCAAATAAATATAAAAGTAGCAATCCTCAACCGCTGCTCAAAATATTGTTTTAGAACACACAAAACAACGTTACTGCCCCTATATACATCTATAGATGAAAACACTGCAATGTTGTTAAAAAAAAAATGGTTGCACTATTTTATTATTATTATTTTTTCTGACTCACATTTCTGAAAACACTTACTTAAATAGAACATTCTGTCTTAACTTCCACTAAACATTATTACACCTGAAGCATTTGGTCCTGTTCTTCTTAAAAATACAATTTAACAGTGTCTTCTAGCAAATGCTTCTGCAAGAGCACGTCTTCTTATTATTACACTTATAAGGTTCAGGTCATCAACATTAGCTACAGAATAAGTATAATGAACTCACCATAAATGTTTATACATTATACCATTTACTTTACATTGTTACTTCATATTATAATATTTATTAAACTAGGTTATTAATTAATTAAGAATGTAACATTTCCCATTCTTTACTGATGTTCAATCTTTGTTCAATTGTTCAATTTCTTTCTTTCCTACTTTCTTTATTTCTTTCTTTCCTACTTTCTTTCTTTCTTTCTTTCTTTCTTTCTTTCTTTCTTTCTTTCTTTCTTTCTTTCTTTCTTTCTTTCTTTCTTTCTTTCTTTCTTTCTTTCTTTCTGTCTTTCTTTCT
>CAIGQQ010039163.1:2127546-2188974 GCA_903798035.1 Danio albolineatus
TCTTTTCTTTTCTTTTCTTTTCTTTTCTTTTCTTTTCTTTTCTTTTCTTTTCTTTTCTTTTTTTTCTACTTGTACCAATTTTTATATGACTGAATATTTTTTATTTTTTTGTGCAATTTACAATAGAGTATTCAGTATTTTAGGAGCTGCATCTACAAAATACAATATATTCTTACAGGCAAGAAAGAACATGACTATTCACAGCACATCCATAAATTCAATTAAAAACAAAAGAAGGAATAAGAAACCTGATGCACCTAAGCCCTTTAACTGCCTGCTCCACCAAATGGTTGACCATATTTTGACTGATTTAAATAATGACTGACTGTCAAAGTCATTTAAAGAAAGACTATTTTAAATAATGGTTTAGCCACGCATTGTTGGTTTACAGAAGAAAAAACAAAAACAAACAAACATAATCTTGCTGCACTACTACACTTGATTTTGGTTTTACTGTGACAAAAACAAGGATATGTGTTAAATGAGAATCGGAAATACTTTATATCATACTTCAAAAAATAAAGGTGATTTAATGTTTTACTTGTCTTACACTTTATATTTTCTGATTTTCATAGTATATGTATTAATTCCAGTATTTTTTACCATAAACCGACATATCAACTATTTGGAGGCTGATATTATGTGTTAACTAGCGACATTAGGAGTTAAGAAATGCAATAAATAAATGAATAAATGAAGATAATAAATAAATAAATATATATGAGCAATTCCATGCAAATGTCAACCTTGCCATGAAAACAATTAAGCTGTTACCAAAAAAGTGAAACCCTTTAAATTTTTTTTGTGTGCTCTATTTTACAGTGCTGTACAAATACTCAAAAAATGTCTTGGTCTATGTTTTCAAACAATCACATTTGATTTACCAAAGTCACACAGGTGGAAATTTCACATCCATCCCATCCATAACTGAAAAGTGTCACATCCATAACGCAGCTTTTCCCTTATAAATGCGAAAATGTAAGTTAAAATAAAGTCAGCCATGTTTGTTCTATAGTGAGACAGCTCTTATCCTTGTGATTATCATTATTTCTTTTGGATTGTGCAGTTTAATCCACAGAATTTCAACAAAAAAAGGTTGTTAACTGTAAACTGCCAGAACTTTTTTGTCACATCCATAACGCATGTTTATTTTCCTCATTTTAAGTATAAAAATTGTTTACAGATTGATATTTTCCTGCTCCCATAACATTTGTTTTGGAAAATGTAAACAGATGTTTGAATATAATGTTAACATATACCTTTTTCTGTCCGTTTATGTTTTGAGTTTTTAATGCAAATGTCACATCCATAACGCTGGAATTGCTCATATATTGTTTTAAATATGACATACTATTTCATAAATATGTTTTCCCCAATATAATGTCAATGTCAGAAAATGTGACCCTGAACCACAAAACCAGTCACAAGTCTCATTTTCATATGAAATCTTTTAAAAGATGAATAAATAAGCTTTCCTTTGGTGTATAGTTTGGTAGTAGGACAATATTTAAAGATCCACATTTAATCTAGGTTTAATACAATAAAATATAAAAACTGAGAAAATCCACTTTAAAGCTGTTCAAATTTAGCCATGCATGTTATTAATCAAGAAAGAATTTTATATATTTACAGGAAATTTACAAAATATATGGAACATAATCTTTGCTTGACATTTAAATTATATTTGACATAAAAGAAAATATGATTATTTTGACTCGTACAATGTATTTTTGGCTATTGCCAAATACAAGACTGGACTTGTAGTCCGTTGTCACATACTGTATCGTATGCACTCATTTTTTTGGCAAATCGAACGGAGAAATAATAAAACAACAACGACAAAGTAATATTTGACTCATATTATCTATAAGTATATATATATATTTTTTTCTTTGGTAACACTTTATGTTATGATGGTCCATTTGAGTATTAGTAGACTGTCTATTTAATATCTGTTGATACAGACATTCAATAGACATTTAACTGACTATAAGAAATTTTGCAAGTACATGTCAACTGACACTAACAATAACCCTAACCCCAACCCTAACAGTCTACTTATAATGAGAATTAGTTGCAATGTAACTTAAATTCAACAAACATACTATCAAAATATAGTCTGACCACTTCTTCTTTAAAATATATACTTATCTTTTGGCCATGGTAATTATGCAGTAAAATATCTGAAATTCTGAGAGCCTAAATGTACAGTACATCCACCATCTTGTCTTTATGCCTTTCATAACCTGTGTCAATCCTCCTACTTACACACACACGCACACACATCTGTTCAGTGAAATGCACACAGCCAAATGCATGGCTCTACATGGCTTTTTATTTTATTCTGCACTATCTGATCATATTCACACAGCTGAGATAATTTTCCTTTCCCTTCCAGCTGAGAGTCTTGCGCCCCCGCCGACCCCTGCAGAGCAGTCGTGATTAAAGCTAATTACCAACAAAACGGGCCAACATGACAAACTTTAGACAGCGGCCCCGCACCCATGCTGCATGGTGAAAATGACTAGCAGAGGTGTGCGAGCAGAGAGAGGGAAAAAGAAAGGGTCTGTATTATCTTTAGTGTGCTGTAATGAAAGCTCTGGGTTCAAACGGTTACTTCAGCACAAAAACAGTACAAATTTGATTCAAAAAATGATCAATATGGATGCTAAACAGGATCAGCAGCTCAATCTCGCCATTAAAGGGATGGTTCATCAAGAAATTAAAGTTCTTTACACACTCTCTGACTTTCTTTATTTCTATTGAACACTAAAGATACAATTCAATGGTTACTGGTTTTCATTTATTCATTCATTTTCCTTAAGCTTAGACCCTTTATTCATCAGGGGTAGCCACAGCGGAATGTACCGCCAACTTATCCAGCATATGTTTTACACAACGTATGCCCTTCCAGCTGCAAACCAGTACTGGGAAATACCAGTTTTCAGCTTTCTTCAAAATATCATCTTTTATGTTCAACAGAATGAAGTACCTCATAAAGGTTTGGAACCACTTGAGGGCAAGTAAATGATCAGTAAATTTTCATTTTTGAGCGACCTATCCCTTTAATTTCTATCGCATGTTTTCAATCAGCGCTGCAAAATTTACGCACTCGCAAACAGTTTGCAAACAACTTTTCAAATGAGCTCACACCAATAAAACATAAAAGCCATTTCACGACCCCGTCACATTCAAACAATAATGTTGATGACAGTTTTTACTACCAACCCAGCCGTTACAATGGATGAAAAGATAATAGATGCAGCCCGTTTCGCGATGTATCCTCCTCTTTGCTTGTTTGTGGCAGACATACTGAGGTCTTATGGTCACATTTTCTATTGGAAAGCTCATTTAGACCAGGTTCATAAAGGCTGCCGGCACATCAATACCCTACTTGATTACATTCTCACCTCCGCTGAGAGGCCTCGATGAATATTTATCAATGTGGATGCACGCGCACCCTCCCCTTTCATCGCATCCGTCCACCGCCCCTCAAAACCTTCTTCACTTAATTTCTTTATGAATATTAAAGGCTGCATTATGTCAGCTCACAGACTGACAGCACTTGAGCTAATCCTGTTATTGTCTTAGCGAGATGGCTGCATCTCTTGCTTAATGTGTCAAAAAACATGCGTACCTTTATTTATTTATTTTCCCCCTCTTTCTATTGTTGTGTTTGTCTTATGTTGGCATGGAGACAACCCTAAGTGGATCGGAAAACAATTTGTGGAGGTGGGAGGATGGGTTATCAAAGTGCTGCTTTCAATAGGAATATGCTTGACGTTAATTCTTGGCAAACAATCAATGCCTGGATTTTCATGTAATGGGAGCGTCGTGGAAAACAGTGCGAAGAAAGAAAACTTGAAAATTAAAAACATCCATCTCAGTGATTGTCCAAAGTCACAAAGAAAAAAACAACAACAACAAGAAAATGGTCATCTTTGAAATGTTTTTTATAAACTGTACTCAAAGAAATGACATTTTAAAGTGCTTCATCCGATTCACTTACTGTTTTGTCCTCTGGATAATTAAAATACAGCATTTTAATCTAAATACTGTGGATGGATCTGCTGTATTTTTAATGTAAGAGAGTTTGAATGTGTTTAGCTTTTGCTGGTTCTAGTTATTTTAGCTACACACTTGAACTTGCTATTGGAATTTATTATTGTTATCATACATACACATTGGTTTGTAGCACAAATACATTTACCGTTTTCTTCACTTTTCATTTGCTGCACTTCATTTTTTAAATGTTTTTTCACCTACTGTAGCTTGTTTCTTAAGTTGGTTCTGTGACAAACAGTTCCTGTTTCTCCACATTAAGTAATTTTGGATAGAAGCATTTGTTAAATGCATAAATGTAAAGAGATATAAAAATAAAATATAAATAGTTAATACTAAACCATATAATATAAATACAAGGGGTGTGGCGGTAAACAAAAATTAAGGTTTGGAAAGTACCTCAGTTTTGATGCCCCAGTTCGATTAAACAGTGATTCTCTGAACAAAATATGGCTTTGACTGTATAGTAAATAATAATAAAAAACTCATCTATAAAGGGATAGGCGGCATTGATGGCTCAGTGGTTATCACTGTCGCCTCACAGCAAGAAGGTCACTGGTTTGAGAACCTGCTGGGTCAGCTGCCATTTATGTGTGGAGTTTGCATGTTCTCCCTGTGTTTGCATGGGTTTCCTCACAGGTGCTCCGATTTCCCTCACAGTCCAAAGACATGCAGTACAGGTAAATTAAATAAACTAAACTGACCTCAGTGTATGAGTGCTTGTGTGAATGAGTGTGTATGTGTGTTCCTCTGTATTGGGTTGCGTCGGGAAGGGCATCCGCTGCATAAAACATATGCTTGAATAGTTGGAGGTGTGGTGACCTCTGAAATAAAGACTAAGCCGAAGGAAAATGAATGAATGAGTGAATATGATACTATAAAATAAATTTTTACAATTATAGAAGGGCCCAAAATATAAAATCTACATGCTCATAAGTCTTGGTAGACACAAATCATAAGTTTTTCATTAATGCTAAATTACAATTACACAATTATTCTTCAACTATAACTCATTGCTGAAATGAAATACTTTACACTGATTATCATAACTCATTTTCATGATAGATTTATAAAACACACAGATTAGATAATTAAGCCATCAATGACAGCTTCAGCAAAACGTAATAAATGTATATAAGCTTATTTAGAGAATCTGGTAAAATATGGTTTTATAAAACACATCAAAATATTCCGTACTGATATTAGCTTGATAAATCTAAATTCTCTAAATTCTCATCAATTTCTGGAGTGTTCCTTATACATGATTTCTGCCGATGCTGCCTCAGTTCATTCATTAGGCGGTGCTCAAAGGGCTCAACAGATCTACCACCAAAACAACACAGACTTAAGGGCAGATGGTCACTGGAAATGAGCTCAAATGTTCCAGCATAAGAACAGTCTCATTCGCCTCGTGTTCCCTTTAATGCTGAGAACAATGCAAGGATATCCCCTCTGATTATTATCCACAAATAAAAGCAAAACAAGTTTGACCATTTTTCAATCTAAGATATTAAAACAACACTGGGGTAGATCCCTGCGCTGTATTGTTTATGTTTTAAATGGTTTTATGTTTCATCCAGAACAGCACTTTTAATCATTTCAGTTTAAAGTATCCAGTGAAATTGCCAAACGTCTGCGTGTTAGGCAATAGTCTCTAAACATCTCTGTCCATGTATTTGATTGAGATAACTAATAACCATCTGTCCCCCTATCTCTCTCTCTCTTTCACTCTCTCTTTTCTCTCTGTCTGGCTGTTGTGTGGCCGTTTTGATTGACAGAGTATATCTGGCATGTTGCCTCTGCTAGAGACAGCGAATTGAATCTGTGACAGAGAGAGATGCTTAGCTCTATTTAATGGCAATCACAGTTATGTACACACATATTCACACTCACACGTGCTCGCACATATACATACACCATATATATGTATATATGCGTTTTTATGATGCAACCCGCCTTTTTGGGGTGCAAGATGTGCACATCCTTTAAGGAGGTAAAATTATTATTATTAAATAGAAAAATAAGAAGAAGGCTAACCTAAAATATAGAGAATGCTAACCAAATAGTTATACCATGCAATTTTTGTAATAACATGCATTTCTGAACAAGCACTGTGATAATAGCATTATTTAAGAAAGTATCTTTTTAAGTACTTTAGAAACACATTATAGTCATGAAGTGTGAATAAGACGATCGCTCAGTAGCACAAGAGATTTTACATAAGATGTAACCTTTTACATGGAATATAGGAGTTTTTCTGCAACATTTTTAACATCAATGTTTCTATAAAATGTTAGAATATTAGAAACTGCAATGTGGGGTGAATGCTGAAAGGTGTTGCAAAGCTGCATTTAAATTACAAACGTGAAATAATGATGATAAGCCAAGGTTAGGTGCAGTGTGAGACTAATGTTAACATCTATTTTTAAATGGAAACATCAGCAGGGTTCCGCTTTAAATTAAGAAGCCTTAAATACTAGGTACTGACATCCCAAAAATATGTTGTGTTCATATTTGTACTGCACAACGTTTATGGTGCTATTGAGGTGGGAAAATGAAAAATGTACAGTGGGGGGAAAAGTATTGAACACGTCATGTTTTTTTCCTAAAGGAGCTGTTAACAAAACACAAACAATACAAACATAATACTGTATAACAAAACAAAACTGAAAAAACTTAAAAAATGTTCTGTGTAATAACACAAGGAGTGTGGAATGACACAAGGAGAATGTACTGACCTACTGAAATGTATTTAATACTTTATAATTTGTGATGGCAACTTAAAGATGACTCATATGTAGAATGACGTGCATTGTTCAGGTTTGATTTTTTTCACAGACTTCAACAGAGTGTAGAAACTTGATGGTTCTGTGGGTCTCGTCTAGCAAATCCTTATTTTTTATTTTCTGTTGGATTCAAGTCAGGTGATAGGCTGAGTCATTCTACAGCTTGATTTTCTTTCTTTGAAAACATTTGAGAGTTTCCTTGGCTGTGTTTTGGATCATTGTCCTGCTGAAATGTCCACTCTGGTTTCATCTTTATCATTCTGGTAATGTAGATGTTGGACTGAGGCAGTGAATATTAATTTACAATGAAGGGAAGAGGGTTGCTGAATAACTACTGAGAGATTTCAGCTGCTGTCTGGGCTTTCACTGCCTTTCTACACCTCCCTTTCTTTATGTGTTCAATACTTTTTTTCCTGTGTCATTTTATTTTATTGAACATAACGTAATTTGTATAGTAATTAGATTGATCTCTTTGTATATTTGTATTTCTTTGGTTGTTATCAACATCCTGTGAAAATTTCAAGTGGACAGCACTTTTAGAAATGTGTTTCTGAGAAAAATGGTTACGTGTTAAATCCTTATTTGGCCCACTGTAATTGCAAATGTAATTGCATTAAGATATTTTTAAAATATAAATACAACATAAAAACATCTATGTACATATTACGCACATTGTATACTAAATGATTATTAAATCTAAGTACATATTAGCTTAAACCACTTAATGTTGAGCCCAGCAGTAGATTTTCATCCACACTGTCAAATGCAATAATTATAGCCTTTAAGTCACCTTTGTCTAATATATTTTAAATGTTATTGCCATTAAAAACGAGCCAAAAATAAAAAACTATGGTAGGAAATAGATAATTTAACATTTGAGCAACTGAGGTGTTTATTCCTGTTTATTGTGTGCTTGAGCTACAAATAAGCAAAATATTTCTTGTATGTTTATTGTGTGAAAATGACTGGCTCCAGCACGATCATAGATTTGGTCGTTATACCACCAAAGCAATGTAAAAATGCAGCATTTTGGCGATAATGTATACACTACATCTTCATTTTGGTCAGTACGGTTTCCGTTTTGATCACCTTGTGTTGAAATCTACTAATCTACCATAGTGTTCAAACATCTCCAGAGTATAGCGTGGATGCAAGGCTTAACCGTAGCAAAAGTTATGCATTTTAAAGGGAAAATGCACTAGTGTAAACAGCCTGAAAAGCTCTTTACTGCACTCGGCCATCACAAATGTACCACTAGCATGTCAAAGGACATTTACATAAACAGTATAAGGTCTTAGATCCATGATTTAAACTTTCCTCACAATTTAATGCTGATGGTTCCACTGCTAATCCATGAAATATCATTCTAGAGTTGGATATAAACAACATCTATGAAAGAATGCTCAGTTAAAGGACAGATTCTGCGAGTAAAATGCGTGCGGTAAGAGGTTGCACTCTGGGAAAGAGGGATGTCATCATTGGTAAGGGAGGGAAAGGGGAGAGAAAGAAGACTCCTTTCCTCTGACTTACATCACTCAGTCCAGCCTCAAGAATCCGCAGACCACTCTCCTTTTCCAGCTGTCCTTTCTGCTCAACTGTTAAAGAGAAAGAAGGAGGAAAATGTGAGAGCAGATCAGAGAGCAGAGCATGTCATCAGTGCTGATCTGTGTGTGTGTGTGTGTGTGTGTGTGTGTTTGCGCTCATATGAATGAATATTGAAGACTCTGCTGTATTTTAAAATGCAGCACAGACTGTAAAACATGAGACAGAAATGTCTTTGTTTTTGCTAATAAAAGCAATATGTGAATATCATTTTAACCAGAACATTAAACCAAAATATCCGCAAGGAACAATCAAAAGGGTCTGTGGACAAAAGAAAACGGCGAGAGTGTGCACTATGCCCTTCAGTAGTATTATCAGTGGGAAAGGATTTTAGTATGTTTGTGGACTTCAGTGTATTGCTCCGGGGAGACAGACACCTTTACAAAAAATACAACAAGAAAGCAGCAAATGTTTGAGCTGGCAACCTGCAAGCACAGCCATTTAGCCTACTGTGTGACTCTGGAGGTAAAAGAGCATTGTGCGACTGTTATGTATGTTGTCATATTTTCACATGATGACTGGAATTGAGAATCCCATGTTTGTGTGTGTAAAAAAACCCTAATTGTTTTGGTAGCTATTTTTTGTGGCTTTGTCTAATCTATGGATCACAGATAAATTTTCTTTGATTTCTTGTCAAATATTAAACTAATTTCAGTTTTGATGATGTAGCATAGTTAATCCTTCAGGACATTTATGTGGTTAGATTTTGTTTCGATATATAATGTGCTACATCTGCTGGCATGACAAAGAGTAAAGAAGAATTATGTGTTATTTATTTATTTTGCCTTTTTATATGCTGTTTATAGTGGCATCAAAGCAATTCAAGTACAGTAGTACTTATCTTATTTTTTTTAGATAAGAGCAGGCATGGTTAATATATTTGAAGTGTGTTGAGACTTTCGGGATTTATTTACTGCCATTGATATTTAGCTGATAATAACAACTCGTTGTATGCTGCCTTGATATGTTGGGATCTTCTAATCATAATATTTTGTTTGGTTTGCAGCCCAAAAGTCTGACTCTTTAGTGCCATTTGTTATGCCTACTCATTTAGAACTAGTTTAGTAGGTCTTGCTTCTGCATCGAAGAATGAGCTCACTGACAAAAATTTACAGCAAAAATGAGCCAAAGCAAATATTTAGGACTTCAAAACAGGTTACCACAGCGATAGTTTAAATATAAAAAAGTGTGCTCCTAACACCCTAAATTTTGCGAATGATCTATGGACTATGGATCTATGGACACTATGGACTTAATGGACCCTTTTTATAATACTGCTATGATGCGTTGAAAGGTCATCATAATCGTAAAGTCCTTGAAAATTTTTTATATTTTGATTTTTAAAAAAACCTTTGAACATTTATATGCATTATGTATGTATTATATCATATTTGCATCAAATTACAAAAAAAAAAAACGAATTACCACTTGTGTGAGGCGTTTGTAACTGCGTTCACACCAAAAGCGTTGAGAGCTTCAAAGTAGCTGGAAGTGATTCATTTTCAATGGGAGCTGGTGGCAATGAGCTGCATAGCGCATCTTTCACTGGTGTGGGCGTCAACTTTATGGTAATAAGCTATGATGCGGTTCGGCGGCAAGCAATTGGAATGTAGAAGTCCACCACTTGAGAGGAGACCACAGAAGACAGTCCTGGGAACTTTGGTTCCGTCCACAGTTGTTCCCAAGGGTTTAATTATTGAGGTCACCAGATTTCCAATTATTTACGATGCAGGGACATAAATAAAAAAAAGTCACTGGTGAGTTACTGATTTATACAATATACATATATTTTTTAAAATATATATTTTTATTTATTTATTTTCTTTAAAAAAACGGGAAACGCATGTGACAAAACAAATCAGTATAGCTGCTTCAGAATATTTCAAACATATGGACACATAAGTTATTAGGTAAGTGGAGTGAAGCCACACCACATGCAACAACTTAATCCATTGTTAAATGAATTTGATAAAAAGTGTGCAACATTTTCACCCTAGAAAGCACTTTTTTTTTTTGCTCTCACCGCCTAGGCTAAGGCAGACACCATTGTTGCCAGGGTGGCCAGAGCAAACTTTGACGGTCAAGCCGCCTTCGATGTGAATGCACAGTAATGCAGCATCTACGGGGGCAGGGCAGTAAATCTGACGTTATTTTCTTTTTGGCTGTCGTTTTCAGTCTCAAACAATTTTTTTTTTTCATTTCTCTGAAAGTCTGGATAACACCACTGTGGAGGTTTCCGTTTATTTTTTCAGCAGGAAATATGAAAAGGGTCCATTTCTTATTTTTCAGTTTGTCAAGTGTCACTGGTGATATTTAGTAAGAACGATCAACTCTGACACGTTTATCTATAAATCATGAATAATTTGACGGTGGTGTAGTGGGTAGCACATTCACCTCACAGCAAGAAGGTCACTGGTTTGTGCCTCGGCTGGGTCAGTTGGCATTTCTGTGTTTGCATGTTCTCCTCGTGTTGGTGTGAGTTTCCTCCGGGTGCTCCGGTTTCCCCCACAAGTCCAAAGACGTGGTACAGGTGAATTGGGTAAGCTAAATTGTCCATAGTGTATGTGTGTGAATGAGTGTGTGTGAATGTTTCCCAGAGATGAGTTGCAGCTGGAAGGGCATCTGCTGTGTAAAACATATGCTGGATAAGTTGGCGGTTCATTTCGCTGTGGCG
This sequence comes from Danio albolineatus, assembly GCA_903798035.1. Classification (NCBI taxonomy): domain Eukaryota; kingdom Metazoa; phylum Chordata; class Actinopteri; order Cypriniformes; family Danionidae; genus Danio; species Danio albolineatus. The sequence continues at coordinate 2,138,671 of CAIGQQ010039163.1, forward strand.
ACCCCGGATCAATAAAGGGACTAAGCCGAAAAGAAATTGAATGAAGTAATTTGATCGCATAATAATATAATATACAATAATATCACAGAGAAATTTGATATACACTTGACAAAAAATGTAACAAAAAAGACAAATGGCTAGATTATGAAAATACAAAGTCTTTTAAGAGTCATCCTTGCAAAAATATACAAGAAATATTTATGTGGTTTAGAGCATTAGATATACATTTATTTAAAAAATAAAATAAGTACCACTAAGTCTACAGATTGTATTAAAATATAAATGGAAAGTACAAAGTTCTTCTGCATTCTGGTCACAGCTTGCCTGCTGCACACAGTACATTTTATTAATTAACTGTATCAGTTCTTTAATATCAATAAATATACACTGGTAAAGTGTTACATTTTGCTCACAAAATACAGTCAAAAATCGTTCTCAAATTATGCCATGAAAATGTGTTTTTATCTTTTCAGCATTGTTTTTATGTTAGCAAGTTACCAGTGATAATTAATTCATTTTTAATTTAATTTTATTCTCAGTATTTATATTTCTGGAAAAAAGGCTGCACTGTCTGTTTTAAAGCTCTTTGGGCATGTAACTTTTACTCACCCAAAGGATGACTTTGATGTCATAAAGCTAATTTAGTTTAGTAGCGCAACAAACAACATTTCAATGATGAAATTCCACATTATAAAATTATTACAGTGAAGCATAGACAAGAAAAATCATTCATTCTCCTACGGCTTAGTCCCTTTATTTATCAGGGGTTGCCACAACAGAATGAACTGCCAACTTATCCAGCATATTTTTTACACAGCAGATGCCCTTCTAGCAGCAACCCAGTACTGGGAAACATCCATACACTCTCACATTCACACACATACTACGACCAATTTACTTTATTCATTTCACCTATCGTGCAAAGAACCCGGAATCTAAAGCACCCGAAGGAAACCCACGCCAACATGGGGAGAACATGCAAATTCCACACAGAAATGCCAACTGACTCAGCTGGGACTTTTTACATTGCTTTGGGACAATGCTATAAACATGAGCCACCGTGCTGCCCACAAGAAAATCATATAAAACGTATACTAGATACATTAAGATCACTGTGTTTAATTAATAGTTTTCAGCAACAAATAGACCACCAGACATTTTCATTACGAGAAGTGTGAGCAATAACAACCAGTAAGTAATCTAAATGTGCAAACAATTAACCTGCCATGTTCTATAAGCAATAATTGATCACCACAAAACAGCGCGAGAGAGCGTGTACACTACACGCTACAGATGTAGATTTAAGCATATCTTATATGACAGAATCAAGGCGAAATGCATTAGTCAAAAAAGCTCAACATATAAGATGAAATGCGTTCCCCTACTTTGATTCTCAGGCAAGTTGCTCTTTTCAAGCACAGCTTTGATAGCGCATTTAGAGAAAGAGAGAGAGTGAATTAAAAGGCTTTTTACAGATTACACAGAAGGGAAAATAATTATACAGTGTGAAATTATAATTGACTTTGTTTACTTTGCTGGAGCAGGAACGTCAGAGGGAGGGAGCGAGGTTAAGAGGCAGCACTGAGATAGTGAAGAGAGAGAGAAAGAAAGATATATAAGAAAACAGACCGTCAAAGACGCCAGAAGATAAGGCAAGAAAAGTGCGAAAATAAATGGCAAAAGCAAGGAAGCCAAAGTGAAGAATCGGGACGGAAAAGAGAAATGGGGAAAAGGAAACGTTCTGAAGTAATACAGAATAAAATGAGTCGAGTGAAAAAAAGAGAGAGTTCTTTAAGTGCCCCCAGATGACATGTATGCTAATGACACCGGCGGAGTTGGTCTCCAGCGCTGGTCTTGTCTGCTGGAGACTCGTTAATTAGGATTTTAATCTATCAAAGCCCGTTCCTCTACACTCTTAATGCTACATTCCATATGATTAAGCACGACGCCTCGGACCAATCAACAAGCGGCTCATCTCTTCACATCACTGTCTTTCACTCCTGAATCCTCTCCCACTCTCCGCCTGTGACAGCATTAAAGCCCAGTCTCTATAAACAGGTGTGTGTTTGTGTGTGTGTGTGTGTGTGTGTGTGTGTGACAGAACGAGAGCGAGGGAGTGTGTGAACTAAAATGTCTATCAGCTGCTGCGGTTGGGAGAAAATGAAAGACACTTTTTTTTTTTTTTAGTGTCTGGGTCTCAAATACAGCTGAGCTATTCTGCACCACAACATCACTTTCAGAGACAGAGATCATCCAAGCTCACTAAACATCTATTACTGCCATATATAAACTGTTTTGTTGTACAGGCACGTAAATAGAGGCGGCAAATATACCCGCTGCTGTTTGTGCATGGTCATTTTTGTAAGCTGAAGATTTGTTTCGCTTTTGTAACGAGACACATAAACAACGTATGTTTTTTTTAACAGCTGTTACAGGTCTGAAGTGAAGAGATATCTTAACATTTAAAAAGTACTGTAGGCTACTTTTAAATACCTTTAATTTGAAGTTCTACTTGCTTGAGGGGCAAACCTCTGTAAGTTCTTCTTATCGATTGAGACCCAAATATTCCCTCAAATTCCCTATGTTTGGTAAAACACTAGTTTTTCCTTGTTTTACACTATTGTTATTTATTTATTATATTTATTATAATTTATTTATTTGTTATATTTCACTATTTATACCTTTTGGAAAGGCTTTGACTGTTAGCTAGCACTTCTGTAGTGAAATCTCTTTTCCACAACACATTCTGGCTCAGCCTACACACTAAAAAAAAAAGGTTCCTTGAGGTTCTATATAGAACCCTAGGGTTCTATACTTGGCCAGTAGAACCTTTTACCCAAAAAATGGTTCTATTTAGAACCCTTTGAGTGCAAAGAACCTTTTTGATTAAAATGGTTCTATAATTTATGATTTATAACATACTTATGTAGTAAAGATTATAAACTAATTATAAGCTATAACACAGAGAGACAAAGCTTTTCGAGTCAAAACCTAATAAAATGACCGCTATGGTCAAAAACCTAATCAATGTATGATAGGATTTTTGTTTCATGCAGGTTTGTACATTACCATATAACTAATATTTATATATGCTTAATGTTTAACAATAATTACGAATTATTTTGTGAAATAAATAAAATAATCAGTTTATTTAGACTGTTCAGTGTGTTGTTATAGTTTAATAATTTATTTTAAACTAATAATCATGATAACTTCACTCTTAAAAATGATGTGTTAAAAATTAACACAAAATATGCGTTAAACAGTTCGTAACACATCTTGTGTTGCTACAGACACATTGTGTGTTAATATTGTGCTTAGCTGTTTACACAATGGCTGTGTTAAACCAAAATCCCTTTCTATAGTGTTTGGTTTTACTACATTTAAGCAGTACACATACTGTATAAAATGCACATTTATTTTACCTGTAGTCAACGGGCGATGTCTACTGTATTTATGTAATTTAATTATCATGTTGGCAATATAAAATAAGTATTTGAGTATACCTGGGTGAAATGTACGCGCTGTGAACGTGCGCGCGCGCGCTAAGTGCATGCGCAGTGACGTTCATTTTCAACCATCGCTCCCACGGCCCTGTCGGATATGAAGCTCTCTGCCTCAGGTGAGTGAAATTAATTACAATTCGTCTACGACAGTCAATATTTTTTCCACCTTGCTTAAAAATGTTTTGTGTTTGTTGTCCTAGAAGTTGTTTTTTCTACTATGTTGTCTGTGTATCGTACTACACGGGTGACCTATTAACTTTGTCGCAAGCTAAGTTAACAGTTGACCCATTTGGCGCGATTTTTGTAAACTTGTGTTTGCAGAATTGTTAATAACACGTATCAAGCGGAAGACTTAGCATAGGTTTGTTGTGATTTCGGTAGGAAAGTTAGCGTCACTTTATAATTGATGTGAACGTGAATGTTTTGTATTCGACAGCGCTAACGTAAAGCCTCCGCATCTCTGAACTCGAGGTAGCGTTATCTCACGCTGGATACATTCTATAACGTTACGTAATCATAATGCTATTTAATGATGATGCCCTTGGACAGTAATTTGTGTATCAGCCCCGAGACTTAAGGTTAGCTGGGTGCTGCGGACAGACAACAAATGGCGCCTTGGTGTGAGCAAATTCATAAAAAAATGTCTAAATATGAAAACCTTTATTGTAATCAACCTTGCGCGCCATTTTGGGCCACCCGTCTAGTCACATACTATTCAAAATATGCTTTGTATTGTTGTACACTGTTACATGTATTTGTTTTTTCACTGTGCTGTGTATATATGGATTTCTTTCCCTTTTACTTAGATAAAGGAAGTCGAGGAACAAATTACAGTTACTCTAACACTTCTACACCGAGCTCTTGCAACTGCTTATAGACGGAAAGGAAACATGGAGAAAACTATTCACAGTTGGCATGGAGCATGACAAATTTTAAATATAATATATAACAAGCAACATTCCTGATTCATCAGAAAGAAGTGTGCATTCATTATGGGTAAATGAATAATGTCTTTCAATTTTAATATTATATAATAGTAAATATTTAAATAAATGAAATGTTTTTGTCATTTCTTAATGTCATTGAACAGATGAAACTCAGACTGGCACCACAAATAGATTGCTGACACTGCTTGAAGAAAATACAATCCTGAGAGACCACGAAGAGACAAAGACGCTGTCTATTTCCTTAAGAAAGGTTATTGATAAAGTTGCTGTCAATGACCTCGTATAGAAACATGTGAGTATGTTTTTTTTTTAAGTCAATGTAAGCTGTATTTGTTTGCAAATTAATTACATTAATTTAAATAAGTTATACATTTAAAGAAATGACACATTTAACAAAAATATTTTAAATAAATTTAACAACAGTCTATAGTGGTATCAGTGTTTATTTTATGCTTGTCAATTTGTAAGAGCCATTTGCAACTATTTTTTTTATATAACTTTTTTTTCAGCTATCCATCGGGTACAGAAAAGCTGGCACTAACAAAGAAAATTGTGTCATTGTTGTCCTCGTTAAGGATTCAGGAGCCAATTGGTGAAAATGAGGCACATGTAAGGATATTTTTACATTATAAAAGGAATGCAATGTGTATATAAGCTGCTTAAGTGTACTTGACATTAACTTATTTTTGTTTTTGCGTCACTAATGTCAGGAGCATTTTTTTGATGGGCCATCACCGACGCATGTACAGTTTGAAATGTTCTCACACAGTGGACACTTCGCTAAGTCCAGATGAAACTGTGCTAAGTGAGTGGTTTACTCTGATTAAGTGGATGCAACCATCACCAGAAAATTCATCAATAAATTGGTAATAGAGACGCTCAACTAAAACAGAACTTTAAACTGACATTTGTTTTATAATTGTAACATTAATATGTCTTTGTTATTGTTTTTTTTTTTTTTAGACATTGAATTTTCCAAGCTTGCAGATGGGAAAGAGGATTTGTCTATCCGGAAACGGGAAAGGAACATAATACCAAATCTCAAGGGGATAGTGTCCTTGGAGAGGAAAAATGACATCAGATACTTGCTGGAGAAGTCTGACAATCAGCATGATGGTATGAACTTCAGCCAAAATGTCTGTTGCCTGTGCACACTTTTGTAAACATAGTTTAAACAAGAAAACTTAATGTAAATTTTAATTTTCAATTTATGATAAAGTAATTATTACAAATACATATTAATTCATTTTAATAAAATTAATTCTTATTTTGCATGTGACCTGCATCTTCACTTCTTCAAGATGAGCTGTGTTACTCTATGCTGAAGATCCTCATTCATCTTCTTCCACCCATGGCATCTGGGAGAACTGTTGCTAGAAGTAAGTGCTGTGTGAAATCTGCTGTACTGTATCATACCTATGGTATGGTTTTTACTGTGTTAGCTTGTGATAAACAAAATTGTTTCTAATGCAGCAATTTTCTAATGGTTTTCATTGTTTCATTTCTAAAGGCTGGTACCAATGTTCCATCTTTGCTCACTGAATCCATGAAGGGGACCCTGAAGTCAGCTCAGCCACAGTTTGTTTCCATCAGTTCTTTAGGACATGGATGCCGGTATGTAATTGTCAAAGAATGACTCTTTTGCCTCTCCTCCTAATGTTGAAACCATGACCTCTGCTGTGGACCAGTTTTTTACATTTTTTGGCTGTGTAATTTTCAGTATCTATCCTCTGTTTTTTTATTTTTTGAGTATGTGACCTATCTTTGACCCAGTCCCCCTGCAAATGATCAAATTATTCCTTAATTGATGGGTAAATTGCGGTCTCTCACCTAAATGAAATAAGCATGCATAAGTGACTAACATGTTTTTAAAAGGATTTTGTCGAAACATTGGAGTTAATTTGATATTTAAGTACATGCACTCTGATAGTCGCAACACTTGAGAATAAGTTTGACAATTAATATGTTGATGGCAAGTTCAGTTCAATACATTTTATGCCAAAGGTAGATTAATTCTGTGATATAAATTCATATTTCCACACTCTAAAAGGCTGTCTTCCTACCTCAGATTGTGATGGACCTGGAATGCGACATCAGATACTCATAAGTCAAGAACCGAATGAACACCCTTTTCCAGAGTACAGATTATGGAGGGGTTTGCAGAACTAATGGAGCAGTTTTTTTCTTCTTGGAGTGCCACAGCTTGTGAGTAAACACTGTTACATTGTGTGCCAAGTCGTTTTGAGTTCAATTTTAATGAACAAGTTTAATGAACTTGTATTGCTGAAAATGTGTTATTTGGAAACTTACACATGAAGTAAACAAAATGTTTTTTTTTTTGCATTTAGGATGCTGAAAACTTGGTGAAGTACACAGAACCATCATTAAAACAAATGGCCCAAAAAAGGGAAGGAAAGAAGGAAGTGCTCCATAACAGTCTCATTGGACCAGCAGAGGAAACTGCAGAAGGTAACTACTCCCTATATTACATCCCATATCCTCCAAACACACTCACACACACTTTAATTTTATTGATTATAACTGTAATTCTATTTGATGACATGTTAATTGGTTAAAAGTACTCAACATTAAAATGTTGTTTTACAGAAATCCAAAGGTCCTACACCAACCAGGATTCAACAGCTCTCCTGATTCCACCTACTGTAGGCTTGAAGTGTCAGTATTACATTGGACAACACTCACTCGCTACCCTTCGACTTCCTCATTTATCAGAGGCACCACAGTGGAGTGAATCACCAATTCATCTGCCCTTTCCAGCCACAACCCAGCACTTGGAAACACCCATATTCTCTTACAACTACACACATTCACTCACTATGGCCAATTCACCTATACCGTACACATGCTTTTGGACTGTGGGGTCAACCGAAGCACCCAGAAGAAACCCACAAGAAAACTGGGAGAACTTGGAAACTCCACACAAAAAATGCCAACTGGCCCAGTCGGGACTCGAACCAGTGACCTGCTTGCTGTTAGGTTAAAAATTATGTATAAAAATGGATGTTGTGATGACCAATACATGCAGGTACCATCCACTTTTGATTGTTTGTGTATTGTTTCCATCTGCATTGTGATATATTTCTCTTCCGTTTTGAGATGTGTGAAAGTTAAGTACTGTATTTGCTCAAACAGTAAAAAAACTTATAAAAGTGAAATCATTACAATTACGTTGTTGAATGCCATTAAACTGTTAGGGTAGATCTGCTGTCCAATGCAAAGTATGCAGAGGTGCAATTTTAAGTATTATTTTAAAAATATTTTGTATAATGGATTTAATAAATTTAAACAATTTAAATTGTCTGGACTGGTTTTATTATTTTTTTTATTCATTAATAAGTAGCAATAATTCATTAATAAAAAGAACCCATAAATGGTTCTAAATAGAACCATCTAACTTGAATTCAAAGAACCGTTTGGGGTTCTATTTAATGAACCTTTAAAATGGTTCTATATAGAACCTTTTTGGGGTTCCATATATGAAGCGCTTGATAGAACCATTTTTGGTTCTATATAGAACCGTTTGTTTTAAGAGTGTATACATAAGCCACACACCAAACTCACGCTATTGGGTGCCTCATGATATGCAAAATACAATTCAAATTCAACAATTCAACAATTCAACAATTGTTGTAAGATTGAAAGGTCCAAGAAACTTCACAGACTTCCTTCGGCTTAGTTCCTGATTTAACAGGGCTCGCCATAATGGAATGAACCACAGATTGGCATATGTTTTAACTGCGAATTCCATTCCTGTCACAAGGAACATAGTCCTACACTAAGGCCAATTTCAGTTTATTCAATTCATCTATAGGGCATGTCTTTGAACTGTGGGGGAAACTGGAGCCTCCAAAGGGAAACCCACGTGATCATGGGGAGAACATACAAACTCCACACAGAAAAGCCTCCTGGCCCAGCTGGGGCTTGAATCAATGATGAATCTTGCTGTGTTCCATTCTCACTGAGCCACCATGCTGCCCTGAGCTTTTCACTGAATATATATTTTTATATATAAGAGATTTAGACCACTTTACCTATTGATTGCTATTACACTGTGAGAAACTTTCCACCAGTTCAGCCAAAAGCATGAAAAAAACAACAACTTTAACATTAAATAAATACAAGAAAAGCATTTCTAAGCATTTAAAAACCTTCCTAAGAATCTTTCTAAGAATATTTCCATCACAGACCCATATTTGTTAATGTACTGAATAATAATATTAACCAATTATTATAATGTTTAACAACTGTATACGGTCAATTTAAATTACACATATTTCAGCACAGTGCCACTAATTTTCCTCCGGCATTTGTTGATGTGTTTGTCTCCACAGAGTAAATGAGTGCAAATGCAACCACGTTAGCAAACATGCATTCTCACATCACATATTCGCACATGAGGGACTAAATCTCACTCTCCTCTGCACTGAGCTTTGACCCACTCTTGCGAATGAAACTGCACCCAGGTTAACCTTGTGTCACAGCCAATCCCCAGAACCCCTCAGAGTCTCCATTTATTAGAGCTCAGAGACTGTGGAGGCCTCCTCCATCCACTTTGCACTCAGGCCTGTCTGCAGCCACTTTAAATGTAAATGAAAGGCTAGGGACAGAGTCAGAGCGCCTGAGCGTTTCTCAGGGGAAAGGCAGTGCGTGAGGGTAAGATGCCCTGCTTTAAAGAAGGAGAAAAAAAAAGAAAATGCATCATGAAGGTTTCTTTTTTTTGCTGCCTTTAGGACTGAATGCTGGATTTGGATGCGGTTCAAAGGTAATAAAAGATAAACAGAGAAAAGATCTGTCCGCTGATGATGAAAGAAGATAGCAGCCAAATAATGGTGAGAGGTGATGGTCTCATAAAGCTGCCATGGAGAGCAAATAACTAGGCCTTTTAAATTCAAACATATTTTCTTTGGATTTCATATGTGACATTCGCCATCTGACAAACAAAAAACAGTCAATGGCATTAGCCCACAAAAAAGATTTCAGAAGACTATGTGAATTACAATCTGTTTTACACACACATACACAGATTTTGGAAGCTGCATGTTTGTGATTTTATTCACTAAAAATTGCCTTGACTTCCCAAATTATTCAAGACAGCCCATGAAAACATGTGTCAGGCTTGATTTTCAAGTTGTTTTTCAACCGGCTTTAATTGGCTATTGTACCAGTCACTACAGCTTTATTCCAGATATGCATTTCTTAATGCCCCAGCTGTTACCGCATCACTAATGGACTGCGTTTATGAAAGTCCTCTCACAAGACACAAATATCCATCTTAAATGCATTTACATGCAATTAATCTGAAATGTTTCATTTGAATTAATAAAAACGACAGAAAATATAAGCTTAATCTATGGTGAAAGGATTGGCTTACTTGAATCTGTGCCATACTAACAGCCCAGACTCACTGGAAGTATGTGCTTCTGCCAACCTTTTTGCATATTGCAAAATTTGTTGTGTTGTTGCATGTTTCAGATTAAAAACCAACTAGACTGTGAATAAAATTGATACTTAGGGTATGTTTCAGGTACACATTTTTCATTCATTAGAAAGTAGAGCTTCTCATTCCGATCACCTAGACCAGTGAACCACTGACCTAAACTCTTCCCTAAATCCACCCAATAGTCTCTTCAAAAGAAAATGTAAGGAAAACGTGCACTGCAACCACATGGTTTTACCTTGATTTTACATGACTTTTTTCTCTTTTGGTGTATAGAGCTGTAGTTCAACACTGTAGAAAGTGAGCTACTGCTCAAACTGGCCTCACATGTCCTGATGGAGATAGATAGGCAATGCAAACATATTCAATTACAAATAATAGACACAGCTAATTATTTTTTTGTCGTGTTTATTTGGTGTTGTGCAAATAACTGCATTTAAATAATTCATGAAAACATGTCCCTGAAAATATCTGAAGTGCAAAAAGGAATAAATGCTACACTGTGAGATTCATTTCACATAGGGGTGGGGAAAAAAATCGATATTGCAATAAATTGTTGTGCTTTCTGTTTCAATTGATAATTGATACACGGCCAATATCAATATTTCATTACACAAAATTTATTAATTTACCCACTGCCAGTGTCACCGTCACTACCCAATATTTACCATTCTATTTGAGGGGAGCACTGTTTGAGTAAATAGGGGTAAAGTGGTGGAAGCAGTGGCCAGTGAAGAACATAAGTTAACTAACAACAACAGAGAAGAATCGTGGAAAAAAAGAGTAGCGAGAAGAATGGTGAAAAATAATGAGAAACAAATCAAAAACCCACCTGCTAGTTTCGGGATAAAAACTAAGCAACCAGCAAGAACTGCTTTGCAAAGATAAAATATAACTAGCTGTACAGTGATAACATTTAAGACCACAAGGCTGTGAGTGATTATGAAAATGCATATTTCTTTGCACAATGTTGGAAATATTGGCATTAACAAATGCATTAGATTTCCTTATTATGGGTATTTTTTCTTTTTCAGTGACATATAAAGTGACATATCATAAATGAAATTACTTCCAATATATTGAATATCGTTGATAGCACGAATCGTGAGATTATCATTATCGTGGGCCACATACAGTATTGCCACAGAATTGAATCGTGAGTTACCTGTTTTGTCCCACCCCTAATGTTGAATGTTGAAGTACTTTTTTCATGGTTTCACAAAAATGTAAACTGAAGCATATTTTCCAATAAGCCTGCATTGCATTTTACAACAAAATCAATGAAAATGTTTCCAAAAGCACGTCTAGAAATTGAGGCTGAATCAGGTCTGGTACCATTTGCATTGCAGTAGGTAGGTTCCAAAACTTGGTGGTAAATGTACCAAAGTAACAATTTATTTTCAAAGATTCACTGGATAGGGAACAAGGACAACCTGTTCAACTGGCTCTGAATCAAGCTTGATTTGCCTGTGGGCTTTGAACCAGGGGAATTTATTTAAACCACACTACTCATCAGAAACAAGTGCTACTTCTCTCTCTTAAGCTCTCTATGTGTGTCCGACGAAAGTCAAGATGTCTGAAGGACTTTTAGAAATTGTGGCCCACTTCAAACAGAAAGCAGAGCAGGGGGGTAAAATGCAAACAAGACAAAATAACCACATGAACCGATAAAGACATTGACAATATTTACAGCATGTCTTCGTCACTTGTGATAAATTTTACTGAAGAAGTTCCTCATATGGAAGCATTTCGTTTTCGATATTGATGGCATATTCAAACACCGCCAACTTTAAACTATAACGATGAACTGTAAATTTATCAAAGAGCCATTTTAAATAGCACATTGGATTTTATTTGTGTATCATCATCCTAAACTGAGCTGAGGTGCGTGTGCATCTATTTCATTTTATTGAGGAGAGCAAGATGATTGAGAGATTGTGCATGAAATGAGGGCCATCCCATCGTGCCTTCCCTCCCGATCTGTTTGCAAAAACATAATGCCGTTTCAGGATGACAGAAAAAAGCATTTTCCAGAAAGCGCTCATGGATCTTTTAATATCACATCTTCATCTCACCACCCACGTTCCTCTGCTCACCTATTCACCCAATCAATCCATCCCTCTCTATGGCTGCCAATGAAAACGGCTGCAAGCAAAGAGATGATGACAAGTGCCTGCCCGACGTGGCTATAACCGTTATCGAGCAATCACTCCAAAATTAGAGCAGACATCATGACAGATGCCAAACCCACCACATATGAAGCCTGTCTATATGTATCTATCACAGAGAATGAGAGAAAAGCAAAAAGAGAGTGACAGAGAGTGAAAGAGGTGGCATATATGAAGAATTCTTGTTTTTTTTTTCAGTCAGGCAGGCAGAAAGTGTTTAGCAAATGTCATTCAATTAGCAGACAGAAATTTGGCAAATAGCTGTTAATGAGCAAAAAGTGCAGATGCTAAAAGTGAGCAGTGCAAGATGGAGCAGGCTCCTTTTGTGCGCTAAGAAATTTCAAACATCTAATTAAAACAGATCACAGGAAATACAATTATACAATAAGCCACAAGAGGTTGGGCGTTACAATGATTTATCACTTTTGTTCTTTTAATCGTGGTAAAATCAAATAGTTTTAAGGGCTTAACAGCAATATGCAGCCTGAACTCTCATTGGTGTTTTCTAAGTATTCATACACAAATGTAATACATGTTTTTGTATGTGGAGCTGAACAAAAACAATTTATATGGACTAACTAAAAGCAATTGAGTGCGTGCAAAGAACAACTGAACAAGTCCAAAAAAATTAAAAATAAAATTAGATGACCACGTGCATTAATTGTATGTGTGAACTTTGTGTATAGAAATAGGTTGGTCATATTTTCGTGTGACAAAAAGTCTGCATTTTAAACATTAAAACAGTGCCACGTGGAAAAAACCTTTATGTCTGCTAAGAAGAATAGAGATATCACTTGCTGTCATGTTCGCTGTGGACGTTAAAAGGCAAAAAAAAAAAAAAAAGAGAGCCGACATGAACAAATGGAAGAGGTATGCTGGAAAACAATGTTTGAATTGAAAAGGAGAACAAAAATCTGGGAAAAATCCACCGAAAGAGGTGAGTGGAAGAACCATCTATGTGATGTGATCTCTCTCTCTGAACGCACTGAGGAGTGCTAAAGCGCTACAGTTTACCCATCAAAATAAACCACATACCATATATAATAAAGCAGTATCAATCCATATTTCCCACCAGTCCTGTTTAATCTACGGCAAGCAGAGTTTATTTGTTTATAAATTTATTTATATCAAGAGCGGAGCAGAACAGTTTGAAGTATACCGAGGTGTGCTGCACCAGCTGCAATGACATTATTTAGCTATGATGTATGTCTGCATTTTATATATTTATTGTTGTATTTATTTATTCATTATAATGTATTATTATGTATTTATTTATTTTCTGTTTATTATTAACAATTGATTGTTATTGCCTGTACTGTATGAAGGTCTATGTATTGTTCATACTGTAATTTCTGTTTTTAAATAATAATAATAAACTTAAAAGAAATGCTAAATATTAAGCTAAAGTTTCTATCACTGTATTAAAACTAAGATAAAGGAATCTGATCTTTAGTGGTTTCAAGTGATATGATGAATTGCAGTTATACTATTATTCAACACTAACTGGACATACATCGTAATTCCACATGTCAGAAATATAAAGCACAATAGCTTTTGATATATAATATTGACACTGAAAAATGTTATCTCCCTAGAATTGAGGAGCTTTTGTTGTCTATCATCATGTAAAATAAAAATATACAATACAATGTTCCCAATCCAAATGAAAAAATCATATTACTCAAAAATTGAAAATATGGACTTACGTATATGGTTCTTTGTCTCAAGGCCTCAATTAAAACTTTACAAGTACACACACATATACAAAATAAAACACATTTATATTAAATTCACATACATTTTACAGTTTTACATATTACACTATATCATATGTAATCCATCGGCATTCACATCTGCTTCACACTCCAGCATAATAGCTGCCACTATTGCACCTTAATGCTGGTTGACACCCATCAAATGGAAACAAAGAAGGGTATAGCTACTACTGTTGCACTTTCTTTTCTGGAGTAGATGACAGACAAAAACAAGATGCTGAAAGAAGTAAATTTTTCAGTGTGGGAGTGATAATCACTCCAGTCTACAGGAAGCACTGACAACAGCAAAATATCTGTGTGCGTTTTTGTGCAGTTATTTTTACTCTAAACTGCAGTGTTCTGGTCAAAACTTCATTTTCTCCATAGAAAACAGATTTTAAACATTAACTAATAAAACTTTAAAGACCAACCTGTTGGGTTGTTAATTGGATGTGCAGTATATGCTTTTGTTGATTCCATCTGTTGTAATTAATTCAACAGATTTTTAAAACAAATCAAGTTGGTAGCTGATTTTGTTTAAATAATAATAATAGTAATCTACCTTACCAAAGATGCTGTACAATACATTACATCAATGTGACTGAGAGTATTATGCAAATTTCACCATATTTACAGCATTTTTTTCCAGTACAACTCTTTATTCAGGCTGAATTTTAGTAATTTGTTGTGTTGTCTACAGAAGGAATGAAGAAGTGATTAACCTCTCCCAACTGGCAATTAGACAGACAGATACATTTCTGATGTGCTACTTCTGTTCTATGTCCATGCAATATCAGCAAAAATACCAACTTCAACCCACCACAACCTCCATCTTCTTTTTTCGTTCAATGGAAGATGGTAAACCTACTATACTCTTTGTGCTTTTCTGCCACCTAATGGGATAGAGTGTGAAAAATGTAGGGATGTCCCAATCAGATTTTTTTGCCCTTGAGTCCGAGTCATGGTGATTTTAAGTATCCACCGATGCCAAAACCTGATCCGATTTTTCTATAATACATAAAAACAGAATAAAGAAGAGCGAAGAAACAGATCCAGGATGTTCCTTATTTTATATTTAATTCACCTTATTTTAACATTAAACAACTCTGTTAACAAACAGAGCACTACTGTGAGGAAGCTTGAACTATAAAGTAATAAATAACATAAATTCTGGACTTTAGTGCAACAGTGAATATATAAAAAAAAAATCGAATATAAAAACAAATAGCACCTCAACTTAAAATATCCGGCAGGCAATCCCAAGTTTACATATCTCACAGTTTGCTATGGTAATGCTGTCGTCATCAACTTTATAATACCTCCAGACAGCACACATACTGTACTAGCGCTTTCTGCTTCAAGCTGCTTCTGTGTTCTACTGTACTTTGTCGACATTTAACCAATAGCGTCTCTGAGTCAAAGTGATGTCATGCAACACATGTTGCTGTTTCTGTGTGAAATCAAGAAACAGGTCTAACTCAGTGCCATAACTATAGATGTGTTAAAAAATAATGAGAACTGAGTTCTGATCGGGAGGTAATGTCCGATTCTGATCTAGTCTGAAACCACGTGATCGGGCCCAATTTCCGTTCATGTGATTGGATGTGGACATTCCCAGGAAAAAAAAAAAAAACTAAATTCTTCTGATCAGATCTGTTTTTCCACAATTGTTTAAACAGAAAAACATACACAATTGTTTCTGTGCATTCTGGAATAAAAACCTGATTTCCTACACATGCCTGACAGACTACACATGCACACACTTCACTTTCAAAATGAAGTTCAAAAAGGCTAAGTAATGGTATTCTCTTTTAGAACATTTCCACGCTGCAGTAGGAAGGGTTGTAAATGTGTTGCGCTGCTCATGTACCCCTAAACACAACCATGGTGACTGAGAAAGAAGAAAGTACATCCAACCAGCTTTCTTCACAAACCACCGCAGCACAAACACTGTATTCTATTTGCCATGGACAGACATTGAAAGTCAACTCAATCATTGCACAACACGATGAACTTCTTGTCTGGTGTGTGACCCTTTCTGAGTCTTTAAAATCTCTCCCCGAGCAATTGTCCAGGGGCGGATACATCAGCACCAAATCTGTTACTTGACCCTCTAGTATACTCATGTGGCTAGTGTTGTTGTTTTGGACGCTGTTCTCCTGTGTGACACACATGGAATGTGAAAGCAATGGAGGGGAAGAAACCACACACCAATGAAGGCGTTCCATAACACAACCCCTGACTGCGTAATCGTAAAGGACCAATGGCAGGAGTTTAGGAGCTATTTCAAACAGAAAAAGCCATTTTTTTGTTTGAAATTATGTCAGTTTATTTCTAGATTTCATTTGAAGTATACTGTGGCTTTAAATCCTTTAATGTTGTACCTCTCTGAACATGAAAATTTGTGTCTGTTTCTTTGTTCATGCAGGTGAGAGCACAGACACGGAGTTGAAAAATTGGATGAATACCACACGTGAATGTCCGGCTTAACTTTTTGCCCAATTTTTATATATCTTTGTTTAATTAAGGGATAATCAACGGCTTGCTGTGCGTTAAAGGATTTTAATGCACGACGTGAAGGAAAAGAACCCCACAACGCGCAGCACCTTATTCCATGGTCATTTGCCAAGGTAGGACTAAGTTTAAAATAGTTTTGCTGTTTGCAGAGCAATATTTGTCCGATTTTTATTTTTTTTGTCAGTTTTTTCCATGTTATATTTTCTAGTCCCTCCGCTGAATCAGCTGTGACAGGCTGACAGGCAGGCAGACAGAGAGACAGAGAGAGCATGTGCGGGCTGTTTATACCTGCTAATATTATTAAGATGCGATTTCATCAGTTAGATCTCAAGTGGACAAATAAGACATTCCCAGTCACACGTTTCTTTTGTCTTTCTCCCGCTACTCTGACGGGGGGAGGATCTGTAAAATAGCTTTTTTCCCCTTAACATTACCTTTAATACTGTGAAAGCTGGCACCTACAGTATAGCAGAATTTCCGTGATTTATATTTCATAATAAACATACAAATCTTATAAAAGGTACAATATCAATTTAATACATATTTTCAAGTCACGTGTACTCTAGAGTCTTTAAAGCAAAAAAGTCTATTTCAGACATCTCTGCTGTTAAATATAGGTAAATCTTGCTTAATGAAAAAACATACCAGGGCAGGTAGGAGAACATTCTGCTTTATTTATCTTCTTTAAAACAAATGTCCAAAGACTGACCGTTAGATACACCAAAGATTAATTATATATCCCGTTTTAACAACAGAGATGCAAGAGATTAGATCCAGCGGCGTAGAACCGGAGATTCTCTGGCCGACATAAAGCTTCTGTCGGGGGAGCTGGTCACGGAGCTGCCGCTGACCGCTTGGAGCTTTCAACATTTTTAAAATGCACTTTTCTTACACACAAACGGCCGATTTGACTTTAAAATAACTACATTCTCGCTTGAAAAACTCTTAAAACTTGATTTTGTGGCATAGTTTATGAATATTTTCCTACTTTTGCGGATTTCCCGTCTGCCATTAATAGCCCTCATCGGTTTCATGCGCAGCACATGCGAGTTGCTATAGTAACTGTAAACGTTTGGGAGAAGCGCATTTATTTCAAACTGTGATCAAAACTGACTGGAACTACCTGTGCGTTTCAACGGAAATAATGCACACCCTCCAGCCAATCAGAATCAAGAATGTCAACAGACCATGGAATAAATTAAATAAAATCAGTTGTGACTCAACCCCAAGCAGGTTACTTTTGTTCATGGCCCTTTATTTAATTCCAGCACTGCTGAAGAAGTGTGAGGACACCAATGTCCTCATTTCTATTCTGTAATATTGTTTTTTGCATTATATTATATATTATTTTGATCACAATAACTGTGATGTAAAAATCGGATCTTATATATAACGGGTCCGTCATGTTACCAGAGGATGGAGAGGTGTCGTGGACGAAAGTGTTGGGGAGTCGCAGAAGAAAGTGAACAGCGGACAGGGGAGGAGGGTGGTTGATGAGGGGATTGGTAAAATGATCAGATTTCAGAGGTGCTGGATCCGGATCCAGCGTATTTCAGCACAAATGAAGTCCTGTATCTTGAGACTTGCAGCATTAATCATAAGTATGCGCTTTTAGAGTTTCACAATTGCTTTAAAAATATAATTCATTCATGCGTTATTCAGATATTAAAAGTATTTATTTTGTAAACAGAAAAGAGCAGACAGAGAGATTACAGACAGATGTTCAGGAGCTGACTCTCTCTAAGCCCAAATAGGTGTGTTTACAGGCACATCTTCCTAATTCATGCCTTTTGTTCAAGACAAAACGACCGACTTGCTTCATTTGTATCATGGTCACAGGGCCTGTTGTTGTCTCGGGAGAGAAAAACAAGCACATATTCAAACCGCTTTCTCCCTCCACCCATTTTAAAAAACGAGCAATCATCTCTCCCCCTGCAGTAATGCGTCTCGTCCTTGTATATTTCAATGGTGATATGACATTGTGCTGGCCTGCCTTTGATAAGCCTGCGAGATGGAATCAAAGCAAGAAACCTTCCTGCTCCCAGTCCACCAATGAATATTAGAGAGAAAATGAGATATGATAGTGGAAGCAAGCAAAAGAGTAAAACCTTGAAAGAGATAGAGAGACAAAAAGAGAGGAGGAGAGGAAACATAGGTGCTGAATGAAGATGGAAGAGGGACTAAAAGACAGAGATGAAAGGGAAAAGAGACAATAAGATGAAGCGACTCTGACGGATGAGAGGTGCAGCAACAAAGAGCTGGTGTTTGAGCAAGCAGCTGAGCAGTTCACACCACGTCACGTCTCAGCCTGTAGATCTGTGCACTCTGGTCTGCAGGAAACATCGAAATACAGCCTCACCCTCAGAAACATCAGAAAAATAACAGTCTGATCTGGGTAATGCAGCAGTGATCTGGCAGAGCTGGCGATCATACAGTATATGTAACGGCTGGAACTGCAGGATATCACTGTACTTCAGAATCAGAGATGTTCAAATGTTCAAGGCTACATTGATGGCATTCAGCACTGAGAGACAAAAAACCAACCTACAGAATAGTTCTGGAGAAGCAAAACACCTGGTTAGTCGAGCAAATTAACAGTTAAACAAACAAACAATTACCAAAGAAATTGTGGAGGATATTGAATCTAAATGCTGACAGGTAATAATGATTACATCCAGTGGATCTATGTTTCTGTCTCCATTCAAAATTTAGCATGGTTTTCACCTGGCATTAATGTGTAGTGCAGTATTTCTATTGTAACCAGCTGTTCTCAGATTTTGTGGATGTCCTTCCCTCTTATTTCACTATGCTTTATATCCCTTTTAGTGTGGCTAATGAGTATTGGTGAATTAACAAAAACCCAACTGTGTTGTTGCTTCACATTGGCTCTTGTCTGGTCTCATCTGGACCAAAAAGCTGCCAGTGAGCACACCAAATGGACGGCAGCCAACTGAAATGAGAGCTGCATTCTGCACTTGTTGGAAGACGTCTTTCCGGTGCGCAATACCTGTTTTCCCATTTACAATGGGAATGGAAACCTCTGACTTGCTTGTGCAAAGCATAAACAAAGCAGCACTTAGTACCATTATCCCAGTAATTGTCACTCACCATAAAAGGATTCGCTTCAGCCAATATATCTGATAATCTAATAATCCATATAGTTTTCAAATATTTTAGAAATGTATTGAAATTACAATATAATACAATATGCTTTTTGACTTGATTTGTTTACTTGCTACATCACTGCACAACATCACATTCACGCTCACATATGCTGAATCCAATGCGATCCAACATTATCCCGACGAGAGGTTACATGTGGAAACAAACCAACTAGCTGAACTGATGCTGACTGATGGACCAACGGAGTCTAATGGCCAATCATCACCTTGGTGTGTCCCCTTACGCCAACAACATTTGTTCTTTTTCACACCAATGATATTTTCCATGACATATTATTGACGAATAGAGGATTCTTTTTGTTAGTGGTGTGAACCTACACTGGTCTCACGGTTCGGTTCGGTTACAATGAACATGCCATTGATTCGGTTCAATTCGATACCTTGGTGCATCCCGGTGCATTGACGATGCTTTCCGTACACAATTTTATATTTTACTTCACAGCACAACAATTCTTGTGTTAAAAAGTATAAATATAGTTGTAAGTATATATTATTTGTAATAAAGTTTTGCCCTTGTCGAGTCTTGTCGACTGAGTTCTTACACAGCTATGATTGGTCACTCGCTCAACAGAAAGGGATGCCATTGGCTCTAACGCTCTGGCGATGTTCACAGATAATAAATACTGATAAACGGCAGCGGTGATCACAGCTGATCCATGATAAACACGGAGGAGAAAACTTGCTCTCATGTCTGGATCAACAAGTATCGCTATAACAGCCAGGAGGAGAAGAAACGTGAAGCAGTTTCTGCATTTTAATTACCCACGCTCGCCCCCCTTACCATACTATTCGACCGTGACATAGCACATATGAGATAAATGACGTCAGTACGTAATAACTGGTTATGATCCATTACTGAACCGATACCGAATTGTCCATGTAGGTATCGTGGTGCACCAAAGAAACAATTAATTTTGACACCCCTACTTTTGGGCACCTCGGTGGCGTAGTGAGTAGCAAGAAGGTCGCTGGTTCAAGCCTTGGCTGGGTCAGTTGGCATTTCTGTGTGGAGTTTGCATGTTCTCCCCGTGGTTGTGTGGGTTTCCTCCGGGTGCTCCGGTTTCCCCCACAAGTCCAAAGACATGCGGTACAGGTGATTTGGGTAAGCTAAATTGTCCCTAGTGTATGTGTGTGAATGAGAATGTATGGATGTTTCCAAGAAATGGGTTGTGGCTGGAAGGGCATCCGCTGCGTAAAACAAATGCTGGATAAGTTGGCGGATCATTCCGCTGTGGCGACCCCGGATTAATAAAGGGACTAAGCCGACAAGAAAATGAATGAATGAATGAACCCCTACTTTTTGTGTAGCTGTTTGCCAACTGAATAAATCCTTTAGAACAAATTGGCAATGCCTTTAATTTGTAATGTAATACCTTTGCCTCACCTATCTACCTCCATATGACCAACTTTTCTCTTGTGGTCAGTTTGCTCAGTAGCTCACTTTGTAGAGTGTTGCATTTGTGATGTAAAGTGCTCAGGTTTGAGTCCAGTGAGTAATGTTTGTACAAAAGCAATAAAAGCTATGTAAAATCAAAGTACAAATAGAGGTCTCTAGAGTTTAGGTCATCTGAAACATGCCACAAAACATACACAGAGCAAAAAAATGGACACTTTTTTTTTTAAGTCTATTTTCAGTTGTAAGTTGTCATTATGGCATTAGAGACTCCATCCACTTTCTGAGGCACAGAGAAATGAACTCTTAGTACTGGGGATTGTTTAGTGTGTTGCTAGTCCTAATTTTAAACATAATCATTCATAATCCGTTCATTTTGTATTTGAGTAAACTATGAATACTAACATTATTTAGATTAAAATAGGCTATACATTATTTATGAGATTAATAAAGGCAAGGTTTGAGCCTTGATGTTCATTAAGTAGAAAAATATTGTATTACACAGCCACAGTTCTTGTAAGAAAGAAAGAAAGAAAGAAAGAAAGAGAAAGAAAGAAAGAAAGAAAGAAAGAAAGAAAGAAAGAGAAAGAAAGAAAGAAAGAAAGAAAGAAAGAAAGAAAGAAAGAAAGAAAGAAAGAAAGAAAGAAAGAAAGAAAGAAAGAAAGAAAGAAAGATCAGGCTGTTTACAGCTGAATCAGAGCAGCTTGGGTGTGTGTTATACATACGGACTGTCGACTCTCATTTCCAGCATACACTAATGGTTGTCAAGACCTGTTTATTAACAACCAAATGCCCGTGCAGAAAATCTTTGAAATCTATTTCACGCATCGTCCAACCGGATTATTTATTAGCTTTTCCACTTTCTTATCATCAGTCGTGATCAATACCTGATTGGTCCAGCAGTGAGGTGAGGTAAGAAAGCATTGCCTGATTGGCCCAAAAATTGCCTAGCAACGTCTGAAATAGAATGAAATCATTCTGGCTCCCTGTTAATGACTCTGGAGCCGACGGCTGTATTCAGATCCTCAGATTTGTGTGTTCATTGTCATGTGATTTTTGTCTCAGATAAAGGCTGTTGTTGGATATGGTGCATTTCATACATCTCCAGTTGTTACCAACCAAAATTCAGTGGTCTATCAAGCAGGCATGGACAAATACGACCATGCAACCAGCAGACACACTGATACACACAATGATCCCGCTGCACATCAGACTTTCCATGTTCAAACTCCAGATGACATTTAAATAGAGAAACTGTAAAAACAGAGACAGGACTGACACATTAAAAAGCGCACACACATGCACACACACACACACACACACACACACACACACACACACACACACACTGATTAATAGGTTGTGACTTCTGTAATACAGTGTATATAGGCATGTCAAATGAGAGGAGATGGTGATGCTAATCTTTCACACTGATTTAAGCAGCCAGCACCCCCGAGAGTATTTTTTTCTCCCTTATTATTATTATTTTTTTCTCCCCAGAATGGATTAAATACTACTCCAGCCAGACTTACACCGTTTATGATTTCTATTTATGGTTCATCACCAAAGGCACACATTGTAGCATTGAGGTATTTTGATAGGATCTCTGAAAGCAGTGAGCATAACTTTATCATAACTTGATAATTAACATTCAATACAATTTTTATATACTGTAACGCTGACGGCGTCACAGTGGCGCAGTGAGTAGCAAGATCAACTCACAGGAGAAAGGTCACTGGTTTGAGCCTCGGCTGTGCCGGTTGGCATTTCTGGGTGGAGTTTGCATGTTTTCCCCATGTTTGCATGGGTTTCCTCCGGGTGCTCTGATTTCCTCCACAAGTCCAAAGACATGCGCTATAGGTGAACTGGGTAAGCTAAATTGTCCGTAGTGTATGTGTGTGAATGAGTGTGTATGGATGTTTCCCAGAGATGGGTTGCAACTAGAAGGGCATCTGCTGCGTAAAACATGTGCTGGATAAACTGGCGGTTCATTCCGCTGTGGCGACCCTAGGTTAAAAAAGGGACTAAGCCGAAAAGAAAATGAATGAATGTTAAAATAACATGAAAAGCCCAACCAAGACAATTTGCATATTGATCTAATCCTCTACTTTTAAAAACCCTGTGGTGCTAATGTTGCAACTACCAGTCTCAAGATGATTAGAAAGCTTTAAACAGTTATTACATAATGGGGTTTGAAAGACACAGAGAAGTTTCTCTTTTCAGAATGAGAGTGTGAGACCTAGCACACACATATTTAATACAGCAAAACGGTTTCATTATTTAAAAAAGAAATAAATAAATTGAATAAATAAATAAAGGCCAAAGCCTTCTATGTACCAAATCTATGGCATTCATTAAACGTCTAACAAAATACTTGAAAAATTCGTCATTTTCAAGTGAAAATATCAGAATTACAAAAAAGGTAAAACAATAAAAATACTATTCCATTTCTACGGTCAAGAATGTGTTAAATGTACAGTATGTTGTAAATAATGGCCAGTTTATATAACTAATTAAGTATTTTCTGTATATATTTTTTGCCTTTCAAAGTGACAATAGCCATTTACTTTCATTTTATCAATGACAAAGGAACACGTTATCAGATAAAAATTTTCTTTGGTGTCTTATACTGAAGTAAAACAATTACCTACATCTTAGACAGCCATCTTTTTGAGACAAACAAAACAATCTCAGATACACCATTATAATAATATACGCTCACCAGCCACTTTATTAGGTGCACCTCACTAGTACTGGGTTGGACCCGCTTTTACCTTCAGAAGTGCCTAAATCCTTTGTGGCATAGATTCAACAAGGTACTGGAAACATTCCTCATAGATTTTGGTCCATATTGACATGACAGAATCACGCAGTTGCTGCAGTTTTGTTGGCTGCACATCCACGATGCAAATCACCTTTTCCACCAAATCCCAAATGTACTCTATTGGATTGAGATCTGGTGATTTTGAAGACCACAAGAAA
This sequence comes from Danio albolineatus, assembly GCA_903798035.1. NCBI lineage: Eukaryota > Metazoa > Chordata > Actinopteri > Cypriniformes > Danionidae > Danio > Danio albolineatus. The sequence continues at coordinate 2,162,578 of CAIGQQ010039163.1, forward strand.
CCAGTCTGAGATGATTCGGTCTTTATGACATGGCACGTTATCCTGCTGGAAGTAGCCATCAGAAGATGGGTACACTGTGGTCATAAAGGGAGGGACATGGTCAGCAACAATAGTAGGCTGTGGCACTGACACAATGCTCAGTTGGTAGTAATAGGCCTAAAGTGTGCCAATAAACTATCCTCCACACCATTACACCACCACCAACATCCTGAACCGTTGATGCAAGGCAGGACAGATCCATGGTTTAATGTTGTTGATTCTAAATTCTGACCCTACCATCTGAATGTCGCAGCAGAAATCAAGACTCATCAGGCAACGTTTTTCCAATCTTCTATTGTCCAATTTTGGTGAGGCTGTGCGAATTGTAGCCTTAGTTTTCTGTTCATGGCTGACAGGAGTGGCACCCGGTGTGGTCTTCTGCTGCTGTAGACCATCCACCTCAAGGTTTGACGTGTTGTGTGTTCAGAGATGCTCTTCTGTATACCTCGGCTGTAATGAGGGGTTATTTGAGTTACTGTTGCCTTTCTATTAGCTGGAACCAGCCTGGCTATTCTCCTCTGACCTCTGTCATTATGCCCACAGAACTTCTGCTCACTGGAGATTTTTATCTATTTCAGACCATTCTCTGTAAACCCTAGAGATGGTTGTGCGTGAAAATCCCTGTAGATCAGCAGTTTCTGTAATACTCAGACCAGTCCGTCTGGTACCAGCAACCATGCCCTGTTCAAAGTCGCTTAAATAATCTTTCTTCCCAATTCTGATGCTTGGTTTGGACAGCAGCAGAGCGTCGTGGCCATGTCTACATGCCTAAATGCAATGAGTTTCAGCCATATGATTGGCTGATTAGAAATTTACGTTAACTAGCAGTTGTACAGGTATACCAAATAAAGTGGCCAGAGAGTGTTTATCAATCAATGAAATACTCATATCACTACAACAATACTCATATACTCAGTTCATATCAGCATCCTTTTTGACAACTGCACTTGTTGCTAGCAAACTCACAATACAAAAAACTAGATTTTGTAAATAATATAAATTTTGGAAGAACAAATTTCTCTTTGGTGAAAAAATGATCACTTTCATTAGTGTACAATAAATATCACTAAGAAACAGCAGATTCATTTATTTCAATGGCTTTTCTGTCCCAAAGCCAAGTATATACACATCCAGAATATAAGATCTGGCAAGCTGGTTTCCAGCTGCAGCTTTTTTTCCTCTGGGAACCCTGAGACAGCGGGATGATGTCCATTTTGGCTAAATGTAAGGCAGTAGGAGGAATGGGGCGTGAATACACTCACATTCTCAGATCCAGAGTTTTGTCCAGACAGATAAGCAGGTTTACTGGAACTGAAATTCAGTAATAAACAGTATATGAAACTTTTTTATTCATTAAATATTTGATGCTGCAAACATGCTATTCAAATAAATTATTCATTTGATTTAACTGATACCAGCTGGGAACTGATGGGTGAATGTAATGACACAAGTATCTATAGGTGCGCTGGAATTCACCCAAAAATTTAATTCTGTCATGAGATATTAATCTAAACAAGCATGACTTATTTTCTTCTGTGGGACATGAAAGGAATTGTTTTAAAATGCTTGATTTTTTAATTAATGCAGTGAAAATCAGTGGCATCCAGTGTACGGACAGGTAACACTTTAAAATAAAGGTCCATTTGGTAATGTTAATTACTAACAACTAAGTATATTAACAATCTTGTAAAGCATTTATTAATCATGGTTCAACATTTACCAATGCCTTATTAAAATCTAAACCTGGGCTTGTTAACATTAGTTATTGCACAGTGTGAACAAGAAGAATGAATTTTTTTTTACGTTAACAAAAATGAATAAATACTGTAATAAATGTATTGTTCATTGTTTGTTCGTTCAGATTAAATCGGATAAGACCATTAGTTTCTTGTTAAAAAAAAAAGGTGTTTTGATAATTTTCCTACTTAAAGGTTGACTCTTCTGTAGTTACATCATGTACTAAGACTGAGTGAAACAATGCTATTTTCTAGGCAGATATGTTTAAGTACTCACATTCTGGCGTAAAAATCAACAAACTATCCTGCCATACTATGGCTGCAGCAGGCGCAATGATATTACGCAGCCCCAGAAAATGTCTCCAGTTACAGTTCTCAGCATAATTAAGTATTTTAAAAATGAATATTTCTTTATCTATTTCTCAGTAAATATAAGCAATGTATTTTCAATGGTATCTCACGGGCAATTCGTAACTTTTTAAAAAGTGGCTAATTCGTATGAATTCGTACGATGTAATTCGTACAATTCAGTACAATTTGCTCATCAACCAATGACGGTTGTGTTCATTGGTGGGGTTAGGTGCCACGCCTCCTTTTTTAAATCGTACTTTTTCGTATAACCGTATAATCGTAATAATAATAATTATAATAATAATAATAATAATTTTGTATAATCGTACGAATTAGTCACTAAAGTGCCAAAACGTAACATATTTACGTTTTCTAGTGAGATCAGGCTGGTATTTTGGTGCATTTAAACAAAACAGATTTATTAAACAGATATATTTATTGAAACATTATAGTCACCAAACATATCTAGAAATTGAAAGATAATACAATTAAATTCAAGTAAAATATTGGAAAAAAAATTACAACCTACCACATTTTTTTTTGCTTCTCTTGATTTTTCTTCTTTTTAAAATTTGTATTTAATATCTTTCTATAACACATAATTTTGGGTGTACTAGTTTTTGAACCATTATTGTAAGTTATTTTGTTAGGTAAGCTCCACATTTGGCTTCAGTACTGACTAATCTAATGTATTTGCACAAATATAATATTGTATAACTTCCTATTAAAAATATGAATACAAAAGATAGATTTGTGAGGAGTGTACTTACACATGCTGAGCACTGTAGGTAACAGCACTGCATAATATCACTGCGCCTGCTGAAGTCATATATATATATATATATATATATATATATATATATGTGTCGTATATCATGTATATGTGTATGTGTGTGTGCGTGTGGAGTTAATTAGTTGTTGATTGGGATGAAATATGTTTATTTGACCTTTACATTTACATTATTTCAGAAAGGCATGTGACATCCACCAATGTGATTTGTCTGTGTTCAGTTCCTCTCAATGCGCTTCTGACACAATGTGACTTTGTTTCTGGTAAATACGGTGAGATTTATTTACAAGTGAACTATTCCTTCAGCTATTTCACACCCATTACTCACAATAGCTCTGCGTTTACAACAAACAAATATATTATACATCCACATGTGCCAGAGGTTTCAAATAAAGTGTTTTGCACAATAGTAGAAAACAAAATGAAGTATAAAAACAAAACAAAAAACAAAACAAACATGTTTAACACCGGCCAACAAAGACTACCCGTTATAGGCTTCAGTGACTTGGCGCCAACTCACCCCACACTACCAAAGGCTTCATTACCTTCCCCTGCAGCTGGTTCATCCACACACTGCTTCAAATGCACAGTCCGTGGCCCTCTGGCCAGAGAGAGAGACAGAATGAGAGAGAAACTGGTGAGGCAAACAGACTACACGGCAAGGTCACCTCATTACAACCCATTTGTTCCAGCTGTCATTAAAAATCACACACAGCGTCACTCAAAGCAGCAACGAGAGAGGAGAGAGAGAAGAGAGAGAGAGCGCCGTAGTTGAAAATGACACCTATCAGATATACCACATAACACCCACCCACATCCAAACACACAAACACACACAAAAACACACCTCAAAATGCATTAATCACTGAACCCCTTCATGACCTTGTGGCTCAAAAACACCTCCATAACACACGCCTCCCTCCATTCCGGCCTTCTCTTTTCCTCCCCTCTCAGCTGCTGCTCCTTAATAATGAGCAACTGTAATATTGAGAGAAGAAATTTTAATAATATGTTATCATATACGGCACAATGATAAGTCTAGCTGGAGGGAGGGAGGGAGGGCTTTGGAGAGCTCTGCATGGTTAGTCATTAGTTGGACTGAAGTTTGAAAATGGCCGCCCCAGAGCTTAATTTCCCCTTTTGTTTCTCAGGAGAGATAAAAGCTCAGTGGCAACCCACAGCATCGCGGAGCAGATGTGATAGTTTTATTAATAAAGAAAGTCCCGGTTACAACAAAGAACTTCTGAAGCTGAGCACTCTCACTGCTTTTTAATATGCCGGGAAAGAAAAGGAAGACAATTGAGTTCGGAACAACCCCGGCTGTGCTTGGGAAGAACGGGTGAAATGGTGCTGGCTCTTTTTAAAAAGTCAATTTTATAAGCACTGACATGACTTTATAAATGGAGCTGACAAATGTGGCATGAATGAAAGCAAACTATGAAAGCAAAATGCCGTCATTTAGTAGTGATATAATAATTATTAACCTGCTAAAATGTTCTTTTAAATGTTTTCAGGGAGATTCAAAAAGAAACTGAGCTTGATTCATGTTAAGCTGCACAACAGTTTCCATCATTGGTATTATAAATACGACTAGACATTTTAAAAACATATTCGATATATATTTAAGCTTCTTTAAATGCTATCAGTACACTGGAAAAAATAAATCACCATTTGTTCAGCACACTGTACTCTTTCTGTCATATATACTAATTGTGAATTGTGAATAACTACTGATTACATAAAAATATTTGTTTTGTCAACAATATTGGCTAAAATGTTATGTCAAAAGTTTTCTGGACAAACATTTTTGTGTTGAACAGAAATGTTGATATTTAAATAATTAAAAAGTTGCGCAGTGGGTAGCACAGTCACCTCACAGCAAGAAGGTTGCTGGTTCAAACCCCGGCTGGATCAGTTAGCATCCCTGTTTACGTGCGTTTCCTCTGGGTTCTCAGGTTTCCCCCACAGTCCAAAGACATACGTTACAGGTGTCTGAGTGTGAATGGGGGTTTCCCAGTACTGGATTGCAGTTTGAAGGGCACCCGCTATGTAAAACATATGCCGAATAAGTAGGCGGTTCATTCTGCTGTGGTGACCTGTGATGAATAAAGGGACTAAGCCAAAGGAAAATGAATGAATGAAGTAGTAAGTGTCATTTTTTGGTAAAATAATTAAAAGCAGGATGCTAACTAGTACTAATTACTTATTTTGCATAGCTCTTGCTTCTGTTGATGTGACAAGTATATCTTTATTAGTAAAATACAATAATCAAAAATGCATGAACATACAAAATTAAGTTAGCTGAACAAAATATTTTTACTGAGAAGCACTAAAAAACTGTTGTTGAGACAAACTCAAATTTCTTACTGCATCATGTTGCCTTGTTTTTTTATGTTTTCTCAACAATTAATTTTTTACAGTGTAGTTCTTTATACTCATATTCCGCAGTACACAGCCACTGTATCAGAACTTACCTTAGCTGTTTCTTACTTTTCAAACAATTATCTTTCTGCCATTACTACAACTTCTGTCATTATAGGTCACCCTCCAACTGGATTAAATACACTGAATCATTCCTTGAGACTTACTTGAAAGTCCCATTGAGTGAGCTCTCGGTATAAAGCTAAACGGTATGAACGGACTGCATACTGTACGTATACATCTAAAAAGGCAGTCTGTACATCAGGTGATCAGAGTTTGTGTAAAGGTTTAAAGTGTCAAGAACAATTCAGGTTCAAAATGTATATGTCTGATAGGAGAGGATGATTCACGTCATCAAGATGCAGAGACTGAGATTAAAAAGGCCTCTTATTCAGGTTGTGGGTGGTTAAGAGTTTATGATGCAGGGTTTACAATAAGCATATGCACTTAAAGCTTAAGTAGAGTATAAGCACATGCTTAAAACAGATGTGATAGACAGTGAAAATCAATGCTTTTGTGTGATGACAAACGTTAGTCTAATGAAAAGTACAAAACAATCAAACAAAATAGGTATTACATAAAATTCAGATGAGGGATTAACAGAATGAGAGGATTTGTTGGCTTGTAATTAATTTGAATACATTTAGACAGGGTTATATGACTGAACAAAGAGAGTCTGGGATAGTGGGCTCTATTTTAATGATCAAGGCGCAAAGTCTAACGCGCATGGGTGTATCCGAATCCACTTTTGCTATTTTAAGGATGGAAAAATACAGTTTGCGCAGCGACTTATTCCCATAATCAGTTATGGCTGTGTTTTGAGCATAATGTGCATTAAACCGATCAGAGTCTCATCTCCTTTTGCCCTTAAGGATCAGTTGCATCGGGCCATGGTGCATTTGCTGTTTATATAACCAGGAAATATTATAATTGTTTTCATGTTAGCTGAATAGCATAAAATTAAAGGTAAGATAAGTGGACAAAAGGACATTTTTTTTTTTTTTTTTACAAATAAAGCATTAGCACACATTTCTTTGAACACCATGAACACAATCAAGCCTTAAAAAACACTCTGGACCTTCCTTTTAATACATTGCAGATACATATGCAGTACTAAGGGTATGCAATATTGATGATAATTCTGTTGGTTGTTTTTTTTTTTCAGTTTCACCAATTGAAATGGTTCTAAACCCAGTTAAAACAGAAAATTGGTGAATCTCAGGACAACACTAAAACAAATCCTTCCTGAATGTATCTGTTTTTAAACAAATCGTTTAAGTCAAAGATTTATTGACACATTCATTACAGCCCTTCGCTTTTGTCTAATTGAATCAGTCATTGCAAAGTAATCATTTAAATGAGTGATTCAGAGAATGACTCATTAAAGATCATGTGAAGTGCTTCGAAATGTGCATTTTTGTTCGATGCTTGACATAATCTCACCTGAAACAAAGACAGGGCAGGACAGCCAATAGTGCTTCATTTTTATCACAGCTTTTCCAGCGAGAATGTTTGAGCTCAAGTTTGAAATGAAGAGAAAACGAGAATTGTCTGAAGGGGGCAGGGCATGCTAGACACTAGAGAGCATTGAATTGGTCAAGATTTGATGAGAAACTGAAGAATAAGGTTGTCACGGTCACACAAGGAAGACAAATAGGGATAACTCTTTAAGGGTATTTATTGTGCAATGCTAAAATAGCTTAGAGATGGAGCAGGTAAATGGTGTAGGCGAGCGATCTCAAAGTTCAGAGTGGTAAGTTTCAGATCTCAGGCAAAACACCAAATACAAGTTCAGTCACTTCACTTCACTGAAGCAGGTTTGTTTGCATGCACAGGAGAATCAGGACATCCACGGAAGAGAACAGGAGAGCCAATAAGGAGAACCATCTGACTTCGATTCCAGCCGAGGACTGACTGGAATCGGGAGGTTTGTATAGGGCGTGGTGATTGCTGGTGCAGGTGTGTGTAATCAGAATTCAGGTGAGAGTGCTCGTTTGTGTGTGATGAGAGGGGACTGGTGAATGAGAGCGATGATTGGAGCTGAGGGAACGAGATGGTGAGGGAGAATGGTGATCGGTTCAGCAGGAACGAGCCAGGGATGTGACAAAGGTGACGTAGATGTAAATGTTGATTCATTTAGGCCAGGGGTGCCCAAACTCGGTCCTGGAGGGCCGGTGTCCTGCATAGTTTAGCTCCAACTTCCTTCAACACACCTGCCTGGAAATTTCTAGCATACCTAGAAAGAGCTTGATTGGCTGGTCCATGTGTGTTTCATTGGGGTTGGAATTAAAATATGCAGGACACTGGCCCTCCAGAACTGAGTTTGGACACCACTGATTTAGGTAGACATGACAAACTGCAAGCTTTGGTTGTTTGTGAATGTGAAGTTTGTCAGTGTTATGTAGCACACTAGCTTATAGATATCCTTAAATCTAACATACTGATTGTAACATTAAAAAGAAATGTATTTTAATTTCACTGGACTTCAAGACTTGTCACCAGTCACTAGCATTTTCAATGTCACACTGATTTATCCATAATATGTCTAGACCTAAACGCTCAGGAAAATATCATTCAATTCAATTTTTTATTACTTATTAAAACAATTGAGATATTTTTTTGGTCATTATCACACACCCCTATTCCATGGTCATCAATGAAGCAATAATGATTTAACATAATGAATAAATAAACAGCACTTCACAATGATGATTAGACTAATTTCTTTAGTGCTAGTAACAAGCGAGCTTTCTTCCAGTGCATGTAGCGCTGGTGACATTGGCAGTGTCTGCAGGAATGTGTAATGAATGTGGCCAGTGTTCTGTCTGGCTGAGGCCTGCCGGGGTTGGCAGGGTGGAACTGCCAACATCAGACCCTGCGATACTGCCAGAGAGTGGAGAGACCACATGGAGCAACTGCAGGAGCTTACACAGTCTGGCAAAGTGGAAATACACTCAGGCAAATACAAACACATTCACACAAAGCGAAACAACGGTAAACACACAAACAGCCAGCTGCAAACAGCACCTACGAGTCCATGCACCGGCATTTATGGCAGAGTGACAGTATATTACACACATCTATTGTGTAGCGTTTCGCTTCTGAAATGGGAAAACTGATTATAGCTAACCGCTCACCACAAGAATAGATAGGAAGGCTAATATTGTTATTTTTTTTATATGAAAGTCCCAATTTGGACCAACATAAAGGTGAGTAAAGGATTTTTGGATGAACTATGCATTCAAAAGATTATTTTTGAGAGCATTAAAACAGGTAGACTTGTTCTTTAGCAGAAAAAAAGAATAAATAAATAAATAAGTGTTGACAGCTATAATTTCATAGAAATGATTTCAGGTCAAACATGAAAAGCATTTTTTTTAATGTCTTTGCAGAATCAGTGACATTGCCTTTTACGATCAAAACTCAAAAAACCATGTTGGAAAGTATATTAAACATAACTATACAAAAAATAGTAAGCGTTTCAATGATGCCTGTTTTTACAATGCATTAATATTGTTAAATGGACAGTTACCCTTTGCTCACACTTCCTTTACTGAAACCTTGTTTCAAACATGCTTCAGTTTTCTTCTTCTGTTAAACCAAAATTCGAGAGGATGTTGGAAACTGATATCCTCTGATTTCCATTGTAAATATTTTTACCTTCTGTGGCTACCAGCATCCATTCCTAAAAAATTCCTCTTTGTGTTCATCAAAATAAAATAATTTCATAAATGTTTGAAAACACTTGAAAGTGAGCAAATAATGAGTTCATTTTTATTTATGGGTGAACTATCCCTTTAAGGTATTATGAATGCATAATGTTTTGAAAATAATGTCATATATAGACGTGTTGTATCAACTCAAGAATAACCATAACAGTAACAATGCTGTTCTGCTAGTTACCTCATACTATCACCCTGTATATTATTAAGACACTGTCACTTTGTCATAATAATGTTTAAAAGCCTTTCGCACTACAGTATATACAGTTTTGCATTACACTGTATTTTTTTGCACTATATACTGTATTTGCATCTGCACAACTCTGGTTTCCACTTCTAGCCATATACCCTTAAGTGTAATTGTATTGTTTACATTTTTTATTTATTTTTACTTATACTTTTAGATTATATTATATGTGTAATTGTATTTATTGTCATTTCCTTTTTAAAATTCTACTTTTTGTATTAATATTAAATGTTAGGCACCTAGGGTCTGAGACTAACACAATTTCAATTCTCTGTATGTTCTGTACATGTGATTGAATTGACAATAAAGCTGACTTTGACTTTGAATACTGAACAATCCTATAATTTAACTATGTTACAATGATTTTTATTTATATTTTCGTGTTTTGTTGTTTCCTAAGATCTGAACTGTATTGTATATATCTTATGTTTATTACTGCTTAAATGCAATTATTTATAGTACTGTACTTATAATATATTGCACACTGACTGTATATCAGTACTTATGACTTATCATGCAACGTATTGCTTATATTTATTCTTATGCTGAAAATAACCAAGGACACATTTGAATACACAATATATACAGTTATGCACACATTGACGCATCATGTATGCATTTTAATCAATTAGTAATATTTCTTTAACTGTCACTATTTATGAGGTGATAAAACATTATAAGGTAGTGGATTATGCACTAAGAATACCCCCTATAAAGCATTATAATTAGAGGTTTCACAGAAAGTGTTACCAAATATTTACATATTAGGTAAGGAGACATTTATCAATATAGAAGGGGATAAATGTATACTGAGCTTTGCATCCAGCATCCAGTAAACACATCTACACTTGAAAAAGAAAGGGAAAGGTAAAATGCATAAGATATGAGAAATATGCAAGATTTGCATTATGCAAGGGTGATATTTAGGAGGCTTTCTTGACAGAGGACACAGACTGACGACATCAGAGGAGTTCTCACCTCTGTGAGCCATCCATCAGATCAAGAGAGAGAAGGAGATAGAGACAAAGAGAGATAGAGACCAAAAAAAAATAAAATAAAATGGCGAGCCAGCCAGGAGAAAGAGGGGACAAAGAGGCACATACTGTATGTGGAAGAAAAACAGCATACACTGAAAAAAATGATGTTTGCAAAGTTGTTGCAAACAATTTCTATGGGCTGAATATAAACAAACAATTTAAATTGAGTCATGTTCAACCTAATTAGCTTGATTAAATTCAGCTCAAATAATTTTTTTACATGCACTTATTCATTCATTCATTTTCTTTTCGGCTTAGTCCCTTTATTAATCCGGGGTCGCCACAGCGGAATTAACCGGCAACTTATCCAGCATTTGTTTTACGCAGCAGATGCCCTTCCAGCCGCAACCCATCTCTGGGAAACACATCCACACATTGTCATTCACACACATACACTACGGACAATTTAGCTTACCCAATTCACCTGTACCGCATGTCTTTGGACTTTGGGGGAAACCGGAGCACCCGGAGGAAACCCATGCAACCACGGGGAGAACATGCAAACTCCACACAGAAATGCCAACTGGCCCAGCCGGGGATCGAACCAGCGACCTTCTTGCTGTGAGACGAACGTGCTAACCACTCGGCCACCGTGGCGCCCCTACATGCACTTAATTCAAATAAATTTAGTAAATCCAAGGAATCATCTTTAAAAAAAAAATTCAGTGTAGAGAAGCCTATACAAATTTAAAAGACTGGAATAAGGTGAAAGAGTTTAAGAATCACTTAGGGCAAACATGTCTATGTGGTAAAAAATGATTGAGAAAGGGAGAAAGACTCATCTTGGGACAGGAGACAGTGTATATAGGTACCTGAGTGTATGTGTGTGTTCTGAAAAAGTGTGTGTACGTGAGAAATCGGTGTGGAAAAGGTAATTCTTCGGCTGTTTACACCTCCAGGTGATAATGTGACACCTCCTCGGCCGAAGCGATGGATGGAAAGAGCGTCAGAGAGAGGGAGAGGGAGAAAGAGAGGGATGTGTCCCCAGTGTGTTGACAGGAAAAGAGAGGTGTTGTGTGAAGTAGAAAAATATCCAGAGGGCCACTCTCTCCACAGCACCCTTCAGGCAGGTAATTAGTTCGGCACTGTGTAAGGCCACGAATACGAACGCCACCATCACAGTGTTGTGACAGAATTTACACCTTTTCATTAACTGTTGTCTGACTGTATAGAAAACAGTGTATTGCTTTTAACCAGGCATATTAATTGAACATGAACTACTGTATTCGTCTGTTTCTGAGCTTTATTTTAAACTCTCTTACATGAGAGTTTATGTGCGTCTTCTTATTTTAAAAAAAATCCTATAAGGAATACACTGGATGATTAAATACAAGAGGAACTGGAATTATTCTATTATATCCTTTTAAACCAATAAGAATATGCTGATTTTCCACTGCTTAGTACAGCTGGGAATGACTCACTTTAAGGGGGTTTCCACTGGTACCTGGTACTATTTATAGTTCCAAGTGAACTGCAGAGACACTAAAATGTGACGTGTAAACTACCTGGATATGAGGGACAAAAACCTACTTGATTGAAAAAAAATAATAATAGTAATAATAACAGTCAGCAACAGCCAGGACAATATTAATAATCACTGTCTTATGCAACTCAAATTGACTTTATTGTGATGGACAAGATCCAGATATTCCTGTCATTGGTAGCTGAGGAGACGTTCCAATTCTATAACAATATATCAATATGTCATTAATGTAAAATGTCTATTGAAGAAGTACTATATTGCAGTGTAAAATGAATTGAGCCACACAGGGAGAAAACAGCCTTTGCTACACTTTGGAACACAAATCTTTTTTTTTTTTTTTTTTTTTTTTTACTTTAGACTTTTCTGTCACTCCATTAAAAGTCCATTCCACCAAAACATTCAAGCTTCCAGAGCTTTATGCAAACATAATCCATTTGAATTGACCAGATTATATTAAGTCGTCAGAAGAGATATGATGAATAGATTTATTTTGTTTTTAGTAATATAAAAACATTGATAAACAAATAATAACAGTCCAACAGCTGATAATTAAGACACTTGAAAAATCATAGGTTGTTCTTGTATGTAAGGGTTTGTACATATTTTGTGGTTGTTTACCTTCTAAGGGCGTACTAACATTATGCTATCCGAACCGTGCCCAGGCCCATTTCCCGGATCGTTTGAGAAGTGTGAGTGCTCCGATTTAGGTTTATGCACGGTTCACTTGGCCGGTCCAGGCCCGGTTGGAAGAGGTGTGTCTGAGCACGGTTCACTTGGGTTTTGGCGCGGTACGCTTGTAGTGCGAGTGCAAATTGCACCTGAGCCCCAAACTTAAGAGGAGACGTGACTTTTGGAGACTGTTTCATATGGATTTATTAATCATTCTTACAGTTTAATTAACGCAAACTGTCATAGATTATTAAAGATGCAAACCCCTCTCTGCATGACAGCTGCGCCTTTAGTAAACCTCATAATTCCTGCAGCAAGAGAACTTTATGATTGTTTATGAGCGTCAAAAGTGGCTGATCTGTTCAGCAAAATATTTGACTGTGCGTCACTGCATATCAAACGACTAAAACGATGTAAGATTATAAAGAAATCTACACTGTGCTGAGCGAGAGCACTTCTCTTAAACTCTTAACTGTTTCTCTTAAACTGAACAACGCATCATCGATAACGTAAGCGTACTCAGGAACGAATGTAATGTGATTGCGGGCCATCAGGGGGACAGGAGGGGGGACATGTGTGCTTTGGCCCGGTTCAAGGGAACTGTATATAGTGTGAGTATGCCCTTAAAGGAAAACTCCCCTCCTTTGGAGTGTTTTTAAAGTTTTCAACCGGTCTCTGGGTCTAGTGGGTGCACTTTTAGATGATCTTAGCATAAATCATTTTATCGGAATAGTCCATTGATAGAGCGATGGTGGATCGCATCTTTCATATACAGTATCTTTACAAAGTCCATCTTGCGCAAGCAAGTGTAATATCACTGCAACTGTTGCAGCCATGGTACAACAGCCACATTTCCTTGAGATTTTTAATTTCTCATTGGTCTTAGTACATGGTGCAACTACAGAAGTGTCAAGCTTTAAATAGGAAAATTATTGCAGCTCTTTTTTGACTTTTTTGAGTGAGATAATTAATGATCTAATCCAATTCAATGACTTATGCTAAGCTAAACTAAATGTGTCCCGGCCAGAGACAGAGATTGACTGAATGAATTTAAAATTGAAAAAATAAATTGAATAAAACGCCAAAGGATTTGTAAAATGAGCCTATTTCCAATAAAAAAGACATTTCTCAGTGATTGTTAGTTTGTTGCACAATAGATGTGATGTTGTAAATGTGAAATTTCTTAAGATTAGCTGAAACATCCCCCACCCCTGTTTGGTATTGCATGTAAAAAATCTTTCATACAGCAGTAAACAAAGGTGTTCTCTACTTGTAACAGGTACAACCACAGTTCTTGGGGGTTGAGTAGACATTGTTCGGTGACGACCATAGGCTGAACTTATGCAGATCTGTTACAAACATTTGTAACAAGCAGTTCTCAAGCAGTTCTCAAGCAGTGACTCGTATCAAGCAGTTCAAAACTGGTTCTTTATTTTGGGAGATGATAAACTGTATTCATAGTGGATCTTAAGTATACAACATTATAAAATACCTTAAAGGTAATATCTGAAAAAGCATAATAAAGCAAAAAAAATAAATAAAATAAAATAAGTGGAAATTTTGCAGTAATCAACATTATGCATTAAATGGTATTAACTCACATTGCACTGAACCCAGAACCCAGACTCTATGTGATCTTCCAGAAAAAAACCATTGCAATCATTAGAAAAAGATCATTTATCCATCTGAGGGGATATCTGTGCAACTTTCCACAATACGGAGGTGACAGATGCAGCGCCACATGACACGTCTCACTCAGAGCAGGGTTATAATAACACACTCTCGATGCATTCCCCATGGCCAAGAGCCCCCACGCAAACCTTGAAGAGCGCTGAATATATGAATTCTGCTCCGCTCGGCCTACGCTACTCAATCAGACGCGGATATTGGAGTTAAATTGAAAGAGTCTGTCCTCTTGGAGCTAAGGCTCAGATATGGCAGACTTATCACCATGAGAGCGGCTGGACGGGGGAGCAGGGGATGGCTTACTTTGGAAGCACAGTGGTACCCTGGTGCACACTGGGTAGTGACCCGTGACAGTGAGCCTGTATCGATTTAAAGAGCGAGATAGAGAGGCCAACCAAGAGGAGCGATATTCCTCTTAGGAGAGATACATAATTCATTCCAGGCTTTATCTTCTTCTCTCACTTTTCTTTTTGTGTCTTTTTCTTCCTCTTCCTCTCAGTTTTTCTCTTACTGAAGGGTGCTCACCAGGGTACAAGAGAGGGATTAGCAGTTGGCATTTTAGAATGAATGGCAATAAAAACTTTGATCTTCATCATTGTTTAAATTACTGACATTGAATGTGTGGTGAACGCTTTCAACTCTTCCTCGACCCTGTTGATTAAGACAATCAGTTTTGGGGCTACACTCTAAACGTTGTTTACTGGCAATAATGTTCAATAAAGAAACTTGGACACCCATGGAACCTTTTCATTCCACAAAAGGTTTTTTATTCATTGAAAAAAGGTTGTTTGGATGAAAATGCTCTTAACAATATGAAGAACTTTTCACTAAAAGGTTCTTCTATACCATCACTGTGAAAACTCCTTTGTGATTCTTCCTGGCATCTATATTTTTAAGAGTGTACCACAGCTGAAATGAAAGCTTTTGCTCTATGTGTTGCTTTCACATATGTATTGTCTCCTTTCGCATTCATATGTAAATTATTCAAGCTTATTTTATAACATTAGTTTTAAAAAAATCTGAAAAAGCCTATACATACACCCGGGCATAGACTGGTGTGTCCTTTCATCTAGTAATAATTTGGGATTCATGCAGCTCGATTGGCAGAGCATTGCAATAGCGGAGTGCAACAAACATTGGTTTTGGTTTCGATCCCCAGGAACACACACATACTTGTAAAATGTGTATCATGTATAGACTATTAATTCTATGTCAACGGCCTGTGTCAGTTGCGTATTGTAAATGTATATTTGGTTGACTGGAAACAAGACAAAAATTGCGTGTAAGGGAACAGTTGAAAAAGTACTCACTGCATTTCAATCAATCTGCATTTAGATTGGTAACGCTGGTCATCTGTAATTTTATGACAATGCACTCAACATGACATGTCATTATTTCAAAGTTAGTTAGAGGGTGCTTAACTTTAAAATGTAACCATAGGTCATATTATTTTATGGGACTATAAAGACAGAGACTAAAATAATGTTGTTGAGGATGAGGTGAAGTGCTATCGGTGAAAACACAACAATCACCAATGAGTGGGGTACTGCTGTGACCTTCCAGAAAATTGCATACAGCTAAAAAAAAAAAAAAAAAAAGCTCAAGGGGAGAGAGGAATAAGTTAAGATACGCAAGAGAGAATGAGCGAGGCATGAATAAACAGGACAGAGCCATGGTCCAGCACTACACCTCTATGACTGACACAGAAGATCTTCCACTGTCAGTCAAAGAGCAAATGTGAGTTCATCTACAAGAGATGAACACACCGCTGTAGATAAACTCATTCCAGGTCAAGGTTTTTACAGCTAGTTCAATGAAATGTCAGTTTCCATCTTAAAACTTACTGTAGATGACTAAATGCTGATAAATTTAAGCCCAATCCTAATTCTATTTTTTGCCCCTACCCCTTTCCATTGGTCCTTTAAACAAAGTGTGAGGGAGAAAGGCTTAAAATTAACCTCTGAGAAATAGGACAGCACTACAAAACCTGCACAAATCATCATATGTTGTTGCGATCTCTTAGCTCATTGGTGATTGACAATGGCAACTGCTGTAGTTATTGCAGTTGTATTATTTTTTGGTATTTATCTACAGGAAATCACCGAACAATAACAATATCATGTCATCATAACAATATAATGTAGCAATAAGTTTGTAACTGTACTGTGTATTTACACCATGGCCATCTATGTAAAGACATGAAAACAACATTAACTTTATACCAAACACTGTAAAAAGGTCATTTACAGCCACTGGACTTTTCTGATAGAGTATTTTAAGTGCCATTGAGTGACAGATGTGAAATAATTTTTTTTTATTGTAATTTTTTTTTAATAATGCCAAAAAATACTTCAATTTGTGCATCACCTGACTCGCGTATGCAGTCATGTTGCCATTGTAGCTGGTGTATTTAGGGAAATTTTCTAGCGTGGTCCTGGAAAATCTCAGTTTCAAAGGCTATCTAGCCCTTCCCCTACGCCTTTAAGCTAAAGAGAATTAAGACATCCTGAACCCTTCACGTAAACATGTAGAACGAGGGGTAGGGGTAAGGGAAAAGGCTAAGAGGGAGAATTGGGATAGGGCCTTAATCAGACAAACAATTAATCCTACTTAAATAAATTAATCTCTTGTCATATTAGAAGTTCAGTTTAAATAAAACAAAACTACCGTATGTAGTATGTGAGAAACTGAAAAAGCAAGGTAATACATACCCCTTTAAAAAAGGAACTCATATTATTGTTTGAGAAATACAGTACATAGATCTTTTACAGCACTCATCCGTTCAATTTTAATAATGTTCAGGTCAAATGTGTGTAAAAGGAGTCAAACTTTCGGATGCAACACCACTAATCACAAGACAAAAGCTCACAGAGCCTTGTGACAATAAGCCTGATGAGTTGATTTGCAGACAAAAAGGTATAGTGGGAAATGCAGGATTAAAAAGCAGACAGAAGACGCACTGACAGCTGAGTTAATGAGAAACCAAAGGATAAACTGAGAATCTGATCAAATAGCTTTTCACTGCAGCACAAAGGATGTGAAATCAGTATGAAAACAGACAATGTCATTGAAATAAAGGCATTTTTCTCAGTCGAAAAAATAATTTCAGTTGTCATTCTGTCAACTGCCTTGAAAATTAAACTAAGTTTTTCCTTCACAGTTTGTGTGTGTGTCTCTGTGTGTGTGTATTTTTTTTTCAGTCTCTGTGGTAGCAGATATGGTCATAAGCTAACTTGTTTCTAATGAAAATACTAGGGGGTGGAGGGGAATCAAACAAAGAGACATATTCATGAATTTCTCTTTTAGTGCAGCTGCATAATGAAATAAGCAGAGACTGGTTGAAGCCGTGTGCTAATCCAACTCCCAACAAGTCCTTTAGAAGAGGAAATATATTAATTATACTCAAAGAGGAACTACAAAAGCAAAATGGGGGCTTTGAACACAGAGGACCCTAAATGTCACCCGCTTGCTTTGAAGTGAAGGGTGCCTGTCTTTGTTTTTTCCTCCCTCTCTCTCCCTCCCTCCCTCCCTCTCTCTCTCTCTCTCTCTCTCTCTCTCTCTGTGTGTATGTGTTCACAAAACACAAGTGAGCGAGACCGAACACTACTGCTTTCAAGAGGGCATCTTGGGCACACTCTTTTCCATTACAGAGAAAGAAAACATATGCACACACATACACACACACACTTGAATAGATAGGAGCTGGACCATGAATGCAATGCAATGTTATTTTTAAAGCACGCAACAGTATATACCTCTCAAGTAAAAAAAAAAGTATAGCATGGAGATTAAAATGGCTACCTAACACTGTGGTACATCATTCGAAGACACTCACCTTAACATAATAATAATTGCTTGAAAGGTATTCAAATAGGTCATATAAATGTTTCCCAAGTGTCTAATCAATTCAAGCACAACAATGTGATGTTAAATACAACTGATACCACTGATAAGACAAACCAGCAAAAGCAAAGCGCTGAAACTCGGAAGCAGCAGAGCCTTTGACTTCCTGAGTTTGTCCAGCAGGAGAGCCAAATAAGGCCCTGCGCAATTACAATCAGCATTCACCTTGAAGTAGACCAATCAATTCTATCCACCACTCGTTCCCATCAAGGGCCTGCCATCCGAGGGCATCCAGGAATGGCGAAAGAAGGGGAGAGAGAGGAGAACAAAAAGTGGCAGAGGGCAGTGATAGACGAGGAGAGATGAGAAAGGTGAAGGAGAGGAAGAAAAGAGAGTAGATGTGTTATTTATTGTAGAAAGCCAAAGTGTGTGGAACACTAGAACATTCTGCCAGCATGCAGAAGACCCCCTGTAGCTGTAATCGATCAGATCGGCCTCCTCCTGAGAGACTACCTGAAAGAAACCAGCTGACTGTGGGTTTTTTTTAGAGTGAAGAGCTGCATCTATAGTCTTTGAAATGGGCAAAGCTTTCCAGGAAAAAAAAAAAAAAAACTTTGTTAGACAATGTTAGACAGTCATTCTGAATAATACAACACATGCTAAGGAAAGCTAAATGTCTGTGGTTACATTTTTCCTAAATTATAGTATCGTCTAGCTGTTTAGCAAGTCAAATGTCTAGTGGCAGTATTCAGTTTTACTATGACAAAGTTTTACTATGTTATTTCAAGTGGTTCGTGCTTATTGCGTTTGAAAATAACAATACATTGACACTTACTGTACCTTAAAAGTGTCAATGTGTGTAAAAAATTAATTTGCTGAAACAATTATTCCATTTTACCTTGGTTTTGTACTGAGCTTTTAAGCTGTCAAACTATGTTTCACATCACTCTTTCCCAAATGCTGTAAAAGGTGAGCTTTAGAGCAAGCTGTAGTTATCGATGAAAAAAAAAAACAGATCTCACAAGGAAACTTGACTATTTTAGTACAGTATTGTGAGAAAAGTGGCTAATTTGTACAAATTCATTTTATTCTTGTGATATACACTTTTTAAAAGGAGGTGAGTCCACAAATCCCACCTTTAACCCACTGTGGGATGAGCAAAGTGTGCTAACATGTATGAAGATTGTACACATTAATACAAATCAGCTACTAAATGAAAAAGCTATGAAAGTAAGATGCAAAAAACATGCAAAAAACATGCCAGATTAATTCAGTATACTACACTTTTGATCTCTAATTGATTTGTGTTGGGACAACATGAAATAATTGAGTTAACTTAATGGTTTTCTTACAAATTTAAGTGGACTAAATATAAAATATTTAAGTTGTCGCCAAAAAAACGTTATCATTTTAAATATTTTTGTGTGTGTGTGTGTGTCATACAGAAAGATCAATGCAAGAGGTTGTTTGCCATGTAAATGTGGAGAAATTCGGTATTTATAAAGTAACAGGAGAGTGAATAATTACATAAATATATCTCTTGACATATATCTCTTTCTCAACCTTTATATGGTGGCAGATTAAGCACAGGTTACAGACTGCTGATTCATAGGCACGGATGATGAACACCAAGGTGACAAGGGCCTGTTCATCATGAGTGAATTTCTGAGTGACTCAACAATTAATCACTGATACTTCCCTAATGGTGGGCTTCTGAAGTCAAAGTATTCTTATGCTGAGGTCAGCTTTTGGGCCAAACATTATTACATGGCAAAGAAAAATCATACATATTGCCTAATGGTGAAAAATATTCAATAAAGAAATAAACATGTCCAAGCACTTTCAGATTTTGCAATTATCAAAACCAAATTAATAGAGTATAAAATTTGCTTTAAGGGACAGCAAACAGACAGGCAATACTGAGTCTGACTTAAGTTCATTGGTGTTTGTTTGTTAGTATGTTCTAAAGCTATATTTTAGTTGAAATGTACTTATGATAAAATAAGTAATTAAAGTACATCAAAGTCATTAACATTGCTAAAAAGAACACAATAACTTTTATTAATCACTGTGTACAAAATGGGAAGAAGCGATTCATGGAATTGTTTTCTGAACATATTGTTATCCTCTTGTAAATGGGCTGAACAATGAGGAGTACTTTCTGAATAAAGAAATGAATAAAGATGAATAAAGGTGAATAAGGATTCCAGAGATGACAGCAAATAAAATGTGAAAATAATTATAATCTTTTTGTGCAACGGAGCTTCATCCAAGGCATTTGTCTGCATTTGTTACACCTTAGCACAGGTTTTCATGTTTCAAGAGCTAATTAAAACTGGGACGAAAAAGACTTCAAGTGGGGCTGAGAATTTCTGGCTGTGGATATGAAAGAAGGAAAATATGCTTGTGTTAGAAGTTACAAGCAGAATTTAAAAAATGAACTTTATCTCAGTGTCAGCTAAACAAAATTAACCAGAACTCTAAATGTATCAGAATTTTGGGGAAAAAAAATTTTGTCTTGTACATTTGTAATAGAAACCTCAACGGCTCTTATCAAACATTTGGACTTTGGCATTGTGGATGAAATAATAATAAAAAAATGTATATATTTTCCATTACCCAGAGTAGTCTCTAGACTATTAATATAGTCTCTCTCTCTTGTCTCTCTCTCTCCCTATCTGACAGCCTGTCTCATTTGTCACTTTCCTTAATCTCTCACACTTGCCAACACTTTCGTCTTCATCAAGCCCAAATCACTTGATAATATTCATGCTTGTTTTCCACAAATACCTCACTGGGGGAATTAGCAAACAAAAACAGTGCCCACATTCTCCTAATCCCTGTCTACGAGCAGAGCCTTCACCAATACACTAGAGCTCTGGCCGGCTGTCGAAACTGGCTGCCACTGTTTTGAAGTTCCTCTCCACAAATCTGTGTTGACACAGCAAGTGCTTACCGCCTTGTCACCTCGCACAGACTGAGGACTGCCTGGTCTGGACCACAATGGTTTGAGAGATATCAATGAGCTTGCGTAAAACATGTGATCCAAGAAGGTGGGGCGTTTTGAGTCAGCTGTGCAGCTGCTGTGTAAGTTTGAGCGAGCCAAAAAGATTTTGAATAGAAACCATAAATTCCTGGCCTCTTCCCATAAACATTTGTCCTCAGAAAAAGCCAGAGAAATATGAGCTGTTTTGTAATGTTTACTAATGATGTTTCTTTATAGCCGTATATATTGTTAGCTCGAATGCTATTGTGTGGCAGAAGACTTCGTCCTTAAATCCGGATAGCTTATGTATTTGTTAATGCACATAGACTACAATGACGAATCACAAGAGGGTATGATTGGTCACAGTTGAAGTAAATATCATTGATAATGTCCTGACAAGGACACATATCATGGATACATTACATATCAACAATCAACGTGTTGGAAGCAGGAGAAACAAGGTGGAATGGAGATCTTAAAGTCGGCATGAAATCAAACTAAACTCTTCTTATTTTATTGCTTGTTAGAAAAGGATGTATTTGTGCACTTCATTATTTTGTAAAACTCCTCCTCATAACAACTTTTCTTCACTTCTGGTCATACAGTATGGAATGCTGAGGTGGGGCTCTCATCAAGTTCATGCCCTGCTATTTTCTTTTTGTCCATCATCCTCCATTTGATTACTGTAGTTTTAATGATCCAACTGCTTCTCAAAGGACAAAGTCAGGCACGTCCTACGTGTTTTTTTCTAATTTAAGATCAATTTCAACTGGATGCACATTACTGCACAAGACGTCTGGCAGTAGGAGAAATGGTCATGCCCAACTGAACCTGGTTTCTCTCAAGTTTTTTTTATTCTTCACTTTCGCCAATTGGTGAAGTTTTTTTCCTCGCCACTGTCGCCACTGGCTTGCATGGTTCGGGACTTGTACAACAGTGCATCGATGGATTTGCTCATGAGTGTTTGGAGTCTCAGTAGTGAATATTAAACCACACTGAACTGAACTAAACTGAACTCCAACACTGAAAACTGGACTGACACTGTTTCAATTTACTATAACTTTCTAGGGCTGTGCAATTAATCGCAATCGCAAAAAAAATGCGATTTAAGCACATGCAATTTTTTAAATCGCATGTTAAATTAAATCGCTTAAGGCTGCAATTTTACCTATTCATTTATTTTTGTTTGTGTGTGCATGATTTCAATATTTTAACCAATCAGAGCTGACGCAGCACACCGTCAATGACAGCTAAGCTGAGTGGGAGGAAAATGTTAATCATCTAGAGCTCACTCCGCGCATGACAAAGTTAAGTGGGAGAACCGAATAGGTGGTTTTGCTTTACATTTAGTTTTTATTTATTGTTCTGACAGGAATTGAAGTTAGTTCATCTTTATTTCTTCATGTTGTCTGTTTTAAGACAATTTATTACAGTTTTGTTGATCAAGCAGTGAGTGCTACTGTGTGCAGTATGTTTTTAACTAGAGCTGAGGTTTGTTCATCTTCAGTTATTTATTTATTTATTTATTTATTTTTTTATAATTATTTTTTAGGGGTTTTCACCTTTATTGACAGGACAGTGGAGATTGACAGACAGGAAAGTATGGGGAGCAGAGATAAGGTAAGGATCAGCAAAGGACCTCGAGCCGGGAAACGAACTCGGGCCGCCGCGAGCACCTTGGTGCTATGTGTCGACGCAATAACCACTAGGCTATATGCGCTGACATCTTCAGTTATTTTTTGTTGTCTGTTTTAAAGACAATTTTACTACAGTTTTATTTATTAAACTTAATACTGTGTTATTTCATTGTTAAATGTTTTGTTCTGCACTTCTTGCGCACTGAATACATTTAGAATGTGTGTATGTAGAATGTTTGAAAAAGCAGAAACAGTTTCCAAAATCGCAAATAAAATCGCAATTGCAATATTTGTTCCAAAAATCGCATTATGATTATTTTGTCCATATTGCAGAGCCCTATAACCTTCTATGTGAAGCTGCTTTGACACAATCTACATTGTAAAAGCGCTATACAAATAAAGGTGAATTTAATTGAATTATATCAGAAAAAAGGACAATCTTAAGGACAAATCTTAGATTTATGCCCGCTTCAAAAGATCAAAGGTCAAAAGATCCCTAAAACAACTGAGTTGTGAGTTGAGACAATAGTCAACATTGGTGTGAATTTATCAACAGTGTTCCAAAGAGTGAAAAACCAAGTGTTTAACTAACAAGGCTCATCCGCGGTTGAGGGAAAACTAGTCTAGACTGAGACAACCATTTGAGATGCCTGAGCCTTGTTCATTGTCAAAAGTAAGTACAATGTGGATGCAACTGACCTGGAGTTTGGAGCAGTAGAAGGAGGTTTGCTGGATTAAGTCCAGATTTCTTTTTTTCCCCATGCATTTGACCACATGCATTTCTTTTAGCCCATACATTTGTACATGTGCACTGTTTACCTGGTGAGGTAATCGGGATGTTTTTTGATGCTATGCTATGAAACTCTGCCTATTCAAGAGAATGTCAATTTGGCACAAGCTACCTAACTAAACACTGTAGCAAGTCAGGTACATCCCCTTTGTGTACGTGGCCTCTTTCAAAGGTATAACACACACTGCCACACTGAACATATTGCTCAGGAAACATTTGAGGGACACAATGACAAGTTCAGTGTGTTTCTCTGGCCTACAGATTTCTCAGATCCCAATCCAACTGAGCATCTGTGAGATGTGCTGGACCAACAAGTTTGATCTACTGCAACTCCATCTCGCAGTCTACAGGACTTGAAGGACCTGCTGTGAACACACTGCTGCCAAACACCACAGGACACCTTCAGTGCTCTTGTAGGGTCCATGCTGGCAGGTTGGCACTGTTATGGCAGCACACTGGGGACCAACCGTATTTTCGACAGTTGCGCGTAGTGTTTTGGCTCATTGCTGTATGGTATATTCATACTCTGTCATTTTTATATATTCTCTTAACTGTTTAGTTAAGAATGCAGTTGCTCTGTTGTACAATAAATGTGCAAATGTACAAAGACAACAGATAAATCACAAAATCTATTAACGTTAAAAAGATAATTAATTTCATATATTAATATGAAAACATTAACTGGTCCATTAGAGTATTGAGCACTCACTACAATTAATTACATGAATTACAATGTAGAAGGAGGGTGACAAGGTGGCGCAGTAGGTAGTGCTGTCGCCTCACAGCAAGAAGGTCGCTGGTTCGAGCCTCGGCTGGGTCAGTTGGTATTTCTGTGTGGAGTTTGTATGTGTTCACGTGGGTTTCCTCCGGGTGCTCCGGTTTCCCCCTACAGTCCAAAGATATGCTGTACAGGTGAATTGGGTAGGCTAAATTGTCAGTAGTGAATGTGTGTGAATGAGAATGCATGGATGTTTCTCAGAGTTGGATTGCAGCTGGAAGGGCATCCGTAAAACAAATGCTGGATAAGTTGGCGGTTCATTCCGCTGTGGTGACCCCGGATTGATGAAGGGACTAAGCCGAAAAGAAAATGAATGAATGAATATAGTATGGATTTAGGAAAAGCGAATGTAATCCAGATTACATCCAATATATTATTAGCATCAGTTTCTTCACATCCCTGCCATTCAAATATTCTCCACAGTGGCCTTGTGAATTGTAAAGTGTCCATCAAACCATTTTTCACTTCTCTTTAGGGATACAGTGAATTTACACATGATACTCCATATACTAGACTTTAGGAAAGTGTGACTATGGGATAAAGCCAAGGGGCTCATGAACAAATATATATTTTTAACTTTCCTGCTTACGTGTGTGGTGTGTTTCTCACTCAAATCCACCTGTTGTTAAGGGGAGAATTTGGGATTCATGTAGGCTGGTGACCATTCACTTTGGCCTAGGTGTGAACAGATTATTGGTCAGCAATTTGCTTTGCATTTTAAAAAGAGCTGAACACGAGCATCCACATTTTTCCTCCTTCACATTACTGCTTAGCTTCAAGGCCAGATAAAGCTCCACGTACTAAAAGACCCAAGCCCTAATCGAGATGCCATACAGTATGCCTGGAGTACAGCGCGTCCTGACATTGCTGTAATCACGGCCCAAATTTCACACTCTTTCAAACTCTAGATTTTTACTGTGAGAAAAGCCGAGACACACAGCGCACAGAGGACAGCATGCTACCTAATCAAAGGCTTGCATAATGCTTCAAAATCACTGCGAGTGTGATTACATGATAGCACAGAGCTACAGTCTAGAAACCGGCAGCTCAGCTAGACACTGGTTTAAATTAACAAGCTGGAGCTCATGGTGGCTCATGGTTTCACAAATATAAACTCCTGTTTTCAACTTGTCTATGTTTCAATTATCGTTTCTAATAATTTGATCCACAACCAAGTTGTACACTGATATTGATTACCAGTCAAATATAATTGTAGAATTCAGTCCAAATTAACTCAGACCAAGTTTCTTTTGTCACGAGCACCAAATCAACATACTGTGTCAGAATGATTTCTGAAGGGTCATTTGAGACTAATGACTGGAGTAATAATGCTGAAAATTCAGCTTTACCAATTCATAAGTCATGATACCATAACAAAAATTAGTTACACTGTAAAAAAACTCCCTAATTTTACAGAAAATCTCCATATATTTTTAGAAGTAATTTTTTGTCATTTCAAATTATATTCAAAACTTAGTAAAATTACCAACAATCTCTCTAAAATAAGAGTTTGACTTTCATTTTAGGTACTTTATCATTAAAGACAAGTTACTGTCATTTTTGTTTTTATACAGGGAAATTATTGTATTATTTATACAGTATTTTTCTGTTTTTTTAAATTATATTCAAAACTCCATAAAAATTACAAACAATATCTGTGAATTAACAGCTTGACTGTTATTTTATGTTTTATATAATTAATGACAAATTACAGGAATTTGTCTGTTTTTTTAAGAACATTTAAAATTATGTAAAATTAAAGTAATAAATTGTATCGTAAAAAAAAGGTCAAATGACTGGCAGCTACGGCTGCCAAACAAAGACCATAAAATTACGGTAAAATTTCTTTATTGAAATAAAGTGCAAAAGTAATAAATCTACAGATATCTACAAAACACTGTTATTTTAAAGACTTTTCCTAGATTATTACGATTAAATACGTTTAATAAAGTTACACACTAAGAGATTAACAGAGAAACAATGTTATTTTAAAGACTTTTCCTATATTATTATGATTAAATACGTTTAATAAAGTTACACACTAAGAGTTTAACAGAGAAACACTGTTATTTTAAAGACTTTTCCTAGATTATTATGATCAAATACGTTTAATAAAGTTACACACTAAGAGTTTGACAGAGAAACACTGTTATTTTAAAGACTTTTCCTAGATTATTACGAT
>CAIGQQ010039163.1:2198320-2282407 GCA_903798035.1 Danio albolineatus
CCACAAAAAACAGGAATTAACTAGACAGGAGTGGCAGAACCCTGACAGTTAACAGAGTCAAATGTTATGATATTCAAATTATATTTTTTGCAAATGATTAATAATATAAAGTTAAATAAATGACAACATACTACTTTTATTTACCTTGTGAATAACAATATCTGTCAACGCTCTCATTTACTTCATTCATTTAAAGCCACAGTAAACAATTATTTATTTTGAATAAGCTGATGAAATGACCCTAACAGTGGCAAAAAAGTGTACTATACAGTACATGTAGCTAATACAGTTAGCTAAGCTTTGTGTCAACTTAGTTATCAAAATCCTCATTTTGGAGCAAATTTGATCTAATTTGTATTTTATTGTCAATGCATTTTTTGTTGGTCAGTTATCTTGAAAATAAATAAAAGAAATGATGTGCATTTAAGACAAAGCCCACTACCATGTTTCCGCTTATTCAGTCTTGAATAATGCCTTATCCCTACAGGTATGATCTAAAATAAAAGAGCAACCTATTTTTAACTTTTTCCTGTTAACCCTTGAGTACTCTTCGAATTGACTATTTTTTTTTTATACATGGCTGTTTTTGCCCTAATGAATTCCATTATTACAACATTTTTTCAAACCACCAAATAATCTTGATTGTTGATGGTTTTCCTTTTTGGAAGAGGTAAAATTTATCATTTTTACTGTTGTTCATCAGATGGCACCATTAACCCATTTTAAATAGGACTGTACAAAAAGGATCAGGTTTTTACATGGAGCTCTATGAAGTATAACAACAAATTATAGTGTACACTTACTGTTTACTATGTTCTGAGAGCTGGGCTGCTTATTTTGCCTTTAAAACAAACAAAAAGAGCCACAAACATAACAAAAGGGTAGTAAATTTGCCCAAAGTGTATTTTTAAACATTTTCAAAGCATTTTCCCAAAATAAGTGTCAAAATAAGAATTTTCACCAAGAATCATTCCAGTTGCTGAAACACATTTGTTGTGGCCAAATTAAGACTAAAAATTCAACCCAGAGTGGATGAAAACATCCCCAACAGCACAAAAGGGTTAATGACAAAATAACTCATTGTGATTTCATTTTACATTTCAGTTTAATTTCTTCATTTTATTAAGTTGTTTGCCCACCGGGCACTGTTTTCTTATTTCTTTTCTTATTTATATATATATATTCTGTTATCATTGTTATTTACCCACCCCTTGTTCCATATATATATATATATGTGTACTGTATATATTAATGCAACATACTGTAGGCTATATGGCATTGCACTCATAGGTGCTGTTTTTATTATGCATTGAGAGTCCCCATCTAACAGATGTCATCAACAGCATTTTGATGCCAACTTACAGTAACCGTATTTTATTAAAGACGCATAGAAATCTCAAACACTCCATTACATCACAGCAGAAATGTTGCTCAAATTTAGAGAGCACTAAAAAGCCTAAAATACATGCCCCAAATGGAAGACGTTTCCACTTTTGCACTTCAAATCGCAGCGCAAATCCTGAACTCTTAATATCAACAATCTCCATTAAATCCTCTGTGACACTGACAATTACAGAAATAGCGAAGTCAATCGAAATCCTTAAGGAAAATGCCATTGGACTGTCAAACGCTGATGAGCGGTGAATTATTGCACACTTGCGCTAAAAACTCATACAACCCTCATAAAACGTTCTGAGGATCAGTGTGAAGTTACAGTCCAACACGCACACACCGACACACACACATATATTTCACATCCAATTGGTGGCAAAGAGTGAGTCAGGTATATGTAAGCCATTACTTTAGCTGGAGAGGCCAGGGTAATTATGGCTGGCATTTTGACAAGTGTTTGGTGGAGTGAAGGTCAACTGTGTCTGCGTGGGAGATCTATGCTAATCTGCCCAGCTGGAGCGCAGACGAGCAGCCCCTGCACCGCACCACTGCAATTACAGAGAGAGAGAAAGAGACACACATCGAGCCCGAGAGAAAGGGATGAGTGGGTGAGGAAGTAAACACGGCTGAGATGTCAGAGATGTGGACGGATGTGAAGAAATGTCAGCGGCAAAATAAAGACAATATGAGATTGAGTGAGTACAAATCAGATGAAGTAAGCAGACTCTTAAACAGACGGCGGCTCAGTTTAACTTCCTCAAAGCCAAGCGAGGGATGAGATAAAGAGAGGAATAAATGAGGCCGTCTCAAACTGTCACTCTGACCTATGGTTAAAGTGAGAGCCCGGCCATTATTGTTCGAGAAGGTTGTGACCTTTGACATGAACGATATTAATTCAGGTCACGATTGCTCTTAGTTTAACCTTTAGTATATTTTTCTTTTAGCACTCTGAGTTCAGGTGAAATCTTGAAGCAAACTGAAAAGGTAACTCTTTGCTGAAGGACTTGCTACAAGAATAAGACAGCTCATTTTTAAAATGTAGAAATTATGATAAGGTCATTAAAATATATATATTAAATTGCAGCAATACATAGTTTAGCATTCTGCATATTATCATTAAAATATGGTGTATTTGTATATTACAATGCTAACTGACATGTATGCATCAGAAAATACATTTTTGCTCTCGCTTTATAATTATTAGTTATTTTAGACAAGGAAAGGAGGATATTTTAAACATCTGATTAATGTTATATGCACTGTTATAGTCGCAGGACAATATTGTAAAATTAAAATTACATTTAAAAAATGTATAACTTATTTACATATTCAATTATTATTCATTCATTCATTCATTTTCTTTTCGGCTTAGTCCCTTTATTAATCTGGGGTCGCCACAGCGGAATGAACCGCCAACTTATCCAGCATTTTTGTTTAACGCAGCGGATGCCCTTACAGTTGCAACCCATTTCTGGGAAACATCCACACACACTCATACTCTACGGACAATTTAGCTTACCCAATTCACCTACACCAGAAGTCTTTGGACTTGTGGGGGAAACCGGAGCACCCAGAGGAAACCCACGCAACCACGGGGAGAACATGCAAACTCCACACAGAAATGCCAACTGACCCAGCCGAGGCTCGAACCTGCGACCTTCTTGCTGTGAGGCAAACGTGCTACTCACTACAACACCGTATTCAATTATTAATTAAACAATAACAGTATTTTTGATCCACTTCAAATTTTCACTACTGCAGTATAATTGTGGGGCAGTCAAATGTAATTTTGAACTATGACCTGAATAGGCACGGGCAAGTATAAGATGCTAACGGTGTGATAACCTTGGATAAAACATCACGGTTTCACGGTATTACTGCTCTAAAATATATTCCTTTTTAAATGTCTGGGTAAAAAAAATAAACTAAAAAATAAATTAAAAAACTGCTTTAAACACAATGGCTGCATCCGGAATCACATACTTCCATACTATATAGTACGCTAAGACAGTAGTATGTCCAAATTCATAGAATTCAAAAAACAGTAGATGCGAGAAGTACCCGAATGACCTTCTACTTCCGCCGAGATTCTGAAGTGGGCATTCGATGGACGCTATGCTATCTCATGATGCACCGTGACAGAATTTATGAATTAAAGTGAAGACAAAAATGGCATCTGTTGTACATCTGAGCTCCATTCATACCACTGACATTCATTTATATATCTGTATAGAACGTACTTTTCTATCGGTCAAGTAGTACATTCAAATTCAAATGTAGTACCTACTGAGTAGTAGGCGATTTCAGACACAGCCAATATATTTTCTTTTTAGAAACATTTATAATATTTTGGAACGGTAAACTTGTCTGGATAAATCATTTAATTGAAGACTTCTGCCATCTTCATTAAGTTCATGTATTAAAAAACTCACATGTATCGTAGGAACGGTATAACAGAAAATTTTGGCTTTTTCAAACCACGGTATACCATGAAAACCGTCCCATCCCTAGACCTGAATGATTGCAATTCATCTCATGACTGCTCTTGTTTAACCTTTAGTTTGTTTTTCTTTTGGTATGCTGCTCACCTTTTCTTTTGTTTTATCTGTTAATATGAACTGCTGTCTCTGTGTCTGCTGCAGTAGCAGGTGTATATGGTCTTAACGGCAGCTCTGATTGTTTTCACAGTGGGATGTAACCATCAGGGTACCATGTTCCATCTGCCCTGACCTGTCCAGACTCTGACCCACACAGGGTTCTCACGGCCTGGACACAGCACTGGGGTCAAACACCCCTTAAAAAGGCCCAAGATCTCCCCCAGAGATAGGAAAGGCCAAACAAAGAGGAATCATCTCTCCTCCCACAAGCCTGACACACCCTGACGAGAGCCAATGACAGACATGGTCACTGCTGTGTTTAAATGTGCAGATGATATCGTATGAAAAACCTGAAAATGCAAAACCAATGTATTTACAGTATATTTCTATTCAGTAATAATCCTTAATTAGGGTACGACACAGTGGTGCAGTGGATAG
The DNA here is from genome assembly GCA_903798035.1 of Danio albolineatus. Classification (NCBI taxonomy): domain Eukaryota; kingdom Metazoa; phylum Chordata; class Actinopteri; order Cypriniformes; family Danionidae; genus Danio; species Danio albolineatus. The sequence goes on from CAIGQQ010039163.1 coordinate 2,202,748, forward strand.
TGCTGTCGCTTCACAGCAAGAAGGTCGCTGGTTCGAGCCTCAGCTAGGTCAGTTGGCATTTCTGTATGGAGTTTGCATGTTCTCCCCGTGTTCGCATGTTTTTTCTTCCGGCACTCCGGTTTCCCCCGCAGTCCAAAGACATGTGGTACAAGTGAATTGGGTAAGCTAAAGTTGTCCGTAGTGTATGTGTGTGAATGAGTGTGAATGGATGTTTCCCAGTAATGGGTTGCAGCTGGAAGGGCACCTGCTGCATAAAAAAAAAACAATTGCTGGATAAGTTGGCGGTTCACTCCGCTGTGGCGACTCCTGATTAATAAAGGGACTAGGCCGAAAAGGAAATGAATGAATGAATTAGTGAACTGCAAATATGAAAATTGACTATAAAACTTTAGAAAAACAATAATTTACCATTATAACTTGAGAAAATAAATAAATAAACATAATCACATGCAGTACATATCTATGACCTGTTTTAGTTATAAAGGAAAAAAAACATTTAATTGAAGATTCAATTACTTACTTATTTACACAATGACTTGCTGCCATCTACTGGTCATCTTACTTTTGTATTTAATGCATGAATCCATTTTAAAATGATTTGTTTTTATACTCAACATTTTGTATAGATATTTAAACATGGTGTATGCATCCACTTGAGCCTCTGTAACATCTACTGTCAAACGCAGTTAATGCAAAAAACACTACATTCAAGCTAAGAATTAATTTACCCGGTTGTCCCTGTTTGTTTAACAACAGTAATTAAGAAACTGTAATGTTCTTGTGCCGCAAGGCTGGTGCATGTAGCAGCAATGGATCACCAGGCAAGTGTAAATAATGGTGAAGGTTTGATAGGATGAGAGACAGATAAAACACCCGCAGAACCAAAACTCGACTTACATTGAGTAAAGACAATTTTAGTCAAAAGCAAAATTAAATTGAAGTGCTTGTTATCCTCTTTTTATGCTCATTATTTTTTCAATTTGAACATGAGATTGATAATCAAAAACACATTGGAAAAAGGTTGAGAGGGTTTAGGGCATTTTTTCTTTATACTGAAAAATGTGTGACCCTAAAAGTGACATTGCCAATAACTGGGCTTGTGATTTGCAGCATCATACAAGAAATGTCAATGAAACATTTTTAAAAATACATATTAAGTACAATGAAATCATATACACACTCTTAATATCCATATACTGAGGAGAAGAAGATCGAGAAGTAAACAGAGGAGAAGAAGGACAAGTAGAAGAAGAAGAAAAAGACGAAGAAACTAATTAACACATTGAATTAACCAACTCTCGATCGATAACAATTCTCAACTTGTTAAAAAAGTTCATGCCTTAGTTAACTTGAATTGACTGAGCAATATATTTTTACAGCATGTATTAACATCTTTTTTCATTCATTCATTCATTTTCTTTTCGGCTTAGTCCCTTTATTAATCCGGGGTCGCCACAGCGGAATGAACCGCCAACTTATCCGGCATTTGTTTTAAGCAGCGGATGCCCTTCCAGCCACAACCCATCTCTGGGAAACACATTCATACATTCTCATTCACACACATACACTATGGACAATTTAGCTTACCCAATTCACCTGTACCGCATGTCTTTGGACTGTGGGGGAAACCGGAGCACCCGGAGGAAACCCATGCAACCACGGGGAGAACATGCAAACTCCACACAGAACTGCCAACTGGCCCAACCGGGACCTGCCCCAACCGGGGATCGAACCAGCGACCTTCTTGCTGTGAGGCGAACGTGCTACTCACGCGCCACCGTGGCGCCCCTAACATCTTTTTTGATTATGGCAAATGTTAACTAAGATCAATGAATGTTGTTTTATTGGTTAACTCATCCTAAAGAGATAGTTCTCTTTGAAAATAAAAGAAAAAGAGAAAACGGAATCACTATTTACTCTCCCTCAACTCATTTCAAACCTTTATGAGTTTCTTTCTTCTGCAGAACACAATAATTAAAAAAAAAAAATTATAATAATTTAAAAAGCGGAAAACCTGTAACCATTTACTTTCATATTAGGAAAAAAAGCAATACTATGGAAGTCAATTGTTACAGGTTTTCAGTTTCCACAAAATATCTTCTTTTGTGTTTAACAACAACAAAACTAAACAGGAATAACTTAAGGTTGAGTAAATTATTTTTCTGAATTTTTTTATTTTTGGGTGAACTATCCCTTTAATTACTTGTGCAGATAAAACAAGCAAAGAGTAGTATTTTAGTATATGTAAAAATATTTGTTTAATTTAACATGAAAACAAATGTTTTATTACAGTGTGGGCTAACTAGAAATGAAAAATATCAAATTGTTCATTTGATATTGCATTAATTTGCCTGTAAAAAAAAATCCTCACATTTACCAGCCTCCATATTGCTCTATGCTAAAGTCGACAAAAACAGATTAAAGTAGCGGTGCGAATTCTGTCATATATAGCAACTGCACTGAGAGAGTGAGCTTGAAGCAGAGTATGTGGAGAAGAGCAGAAACACACACCAACTCTCCTCCCACACAAACATTACACTTTAAAGTGGCTCAAGCACAATGCATTCTGTTTTATCAAAAAAGCCTCTGCTCTTCTATCACAGGCAAATCTACACTGTCGCACGTTCCCTTTCAGCATATGAATTTAGATGAGACCATTTTGTCTCCTGATTGATATGCAGCATTATGAGTTTAATATCGCCTGATCAGAGCATCATAAAAAATGCACCAGTGGACAACCGACTTTAATGAAATCTCACCCAAAAGACAAATGATGATGCAGAACAGCCCTTTGTGAAAACGCAACTTGCCGTTCTCCTAAAAGCATTTTTCAGAATGTCATAACAAATGAACAGAATAAATGTGTGTACTTCATATATGATGTTTGTGAATATGCAAGGTTGCAGGGATCCTTTTGGACCATCTGTGCCTATATGCCACAATAAGCATGAAAACAAATCGAAATTCAACTAAACAGAAAAACAAATCTGTCCATACATCCATTTATCTATCTAATATATCTGTCTATCTACCAACAGCATCTATGTAGAGTATCTATCTATCCATCCAATCCGTCTTAAATGTAAAACACTTAAACATTTAAATCTTGCATTTTGTCTTTATTGTTTATTCATCCGTACATAAAACAGCAACAGACATGAATAATTGTGTAATATCTAATGATATGATTTTAGATGTCTAGTTTTATAATTAGAAGGGATTTAATAACAGCAGTAAACTATAAAATCTTATTAAATCATTTCACTCAAATAGCCTAGGGTTATAATGAATAATAAATATTTAAAAAATTAATAAAACTGCTTGAACTGTTAAATAATTACTACATAAATGATAATTATATGTGTAAAACACCAGAAATAGAGATGCACTGATACCAAATTCCCCAGGCAATGGTGATTTTAATTATTCAAATTAATATCTGCCAAAACTGATAGTTTGGTGGTTCTGCTTTTTACACATTGTTAAAAAAAATACAAATTTACACCATATAATTCAAAACTTCATGTACTCAGTTAAAATATTACTTAAATTTATATTCTTAAGTGCACAGTTACATTCAACTTGTTAACTAAACTCAGACAAATAGTGTTTATTTCTAACTGTATGTTAATTTATATTCCAGGGTTTTTTCTGAGTCAGAAAAGGCTTTTTGTGTTGGCTGACGGGTACAAACATCTATACACTCCATAAAGTATCCTCCTTATGTGACGGACATGCCAGTACGTTTTTTTTTTCATGGTCCGTTTGTTGAATTTAAGTTACCTTGCAACTAATTCTCATTAGATTATAAGTAGACTGTTAGGTTGGGGTTGGGGTTAGGGTTTGTGTTAGTTGACATGTAGACAGTCTACTAATACTCAAATGGACCATCAAAATAAAGTGTTACCGCCAGTACTGACAACAAACACCACATATAAAGGCAAAGAAACAGTTTGTCTTATTAACATGCATGTGTTGGGGCGAAGCAGTGACCCTCCGTTTTGTTAAGCATATGTTATAGATAGCAGTTTGTACATTTTGTCAGTGGGTCTGTAAAAATCAATAAGTGGGTACTGTACATGTATTCGTTTTAAGAAATATGAGCTAACATGTGCGCTTCTCATTTTAGCCTGAAGTGAGTTTGCTGTACTTCTTAATATTAGGTTATATTAATATTATTCTGAATTTCTTAATATATATATTAAAATTTCAATATATTTATTTATTTATTTATTTTTTAAACAAAAGTTGGACAAAACAAGTATAATGCAGCTTCCATGAGTGTTACTGCTGCACACATACTGGACACAGTCTAAAAATGAAATGTGATAATTCATAGCTGATAGTATAGCTGAATAACATGCTGATAGTGATGTTTTAACTGATGAAACAAAAGGACAACGAACACACGATTACAACAATATGCAGTTGATGTGTTCTTCAAGCCACATTGTGAAAGAAGGTGTTTTATACTCCATTTTAATTCATTATAGCCTATATCACAGGTAATGTATCCCAAAATAACATATGTTCTGCCTTTTAGGATAATGAGTAACATCAGAATACGGAGGTTGTTTTAAACACATACCTAATGTTATATAGTCTATTTTTTTTAATAAAACAGGGAATGAATCTTAAAAAGGTGTATTGTTTTGAAGCTATGTTAGGTTAACATGCTAACTAGCTCTTACTGTATGTATCTAATGCCAGGACATGGCTGTTTTTGACAAATTTCTGAAAAGCAAATTAAAGTAAGATCACTGGAATGTTTCTTTTTATTAAGAGCATTCCACACCACCAATGATATAGCACAGATTTCTATTGACTGATTAAACGTAAGGACAATAAACACATGATTACAATACACAGTTACAGAGAAGCCTTAACACTCTATTGCTAATCAGCATAGCCTTTATCACAGGTAATGTATGGCAAAAAATGTTTTCTGCCTTTTAGGATAATGAGTTACAGCAGATCACAGATAGAGGATGTTTTAAACACCTAACTAATGTTTTATAGTCTACATTTATGACAAAAACAGGGTAGGCTGTGATGTTTAAAATCTATGTTAAGCTAGCAGGCTATAACTAGCCTTTTAACTAGCAAATTAATGTTTGATCACTGGAGTATTGATGCAACCAATTATAGACGGCATCGACCATGTTTATTGGGCAATACCACACACTGATCGGTTTATCTGTGCTCAAACTGAACATCTTTTGTACCAACTCTTACCCACGCTAAGACAATTAATTCATCATTTAATAGTTAGTTTGCTGAAGATTACTAAAGAACAATTACATACAGGTATTTTTGACAAGCAACATCAAATGCATCCGCTATACACCAAACAAAAAGCTAGCTCATTTAACCTCTGTCCAGTCGAAATAAACCTCACATAAAAGTTGGAGTGACATCGAAACATATAGAGGACGGAGCACACATACATAAACACACAATAAGCCACATGAATTAACAAGGACTGCAAAAGGTGAGGAGCAGCAGAAGTGGGAGACAAGCAGAAATGAAATGTGACAGGCAGATAGAAAGAGAAAGCATGTTAGAAAGGGGGAAAAAAAGAGAGAGCGACTGAAAGATGAAGAGAGATGACACATTGTAAGATTACACTGTTCAGTTTAGGGTGCCATTTCATCAACACTATGGATGAATCAATGGCCCGATAAATGATTGTGAAGGACACACACACACACACACGCATACACACAGAGATAAAGCAAGGGGTTCATCTTTTGTTTTGAGACTAGGCAGGGATTACCATATCCAGTCTTTTGTCCGAAGCTTTCTTTCCAGATGAATAGAGTACAACAGCAAATTCCTCAATCCTAATGAATGTACCCCAGACCCCCCATAAAGCCCTTCAGTTAGTCGCTGCATTGCTAGCAGCTTGAAAGACTTGAGCGGAGCTTTGCATCAGAATACCAAATCCCTGGCCATATACACATACCCTACAGGATACAAGCCTACCCATCTATACCACTGGAAAAAGCCTGGCAGGAAGTTATTATTTTTTTGTCAGAGAAAATTAATGGTTACATTTTTGTGAAGCCATGGTTACAGAAATGTGGTGTCGTGAACCGTTCTGACATACAGTGCACTTCAAAACGAGTTCGCTGCCTCAAAAGGATAAGAGCAACGCTTTATAATAACAACATGCTAAAATGTCTTTTCAATATCCATTTATCTATCTACGTTGTTTTCTTTTCGTGTTTATTAATGAGACCTATTCACATCTGCAGTATATATTCTAGATTCAGTATACAAACATGCAGATAAAACAATGTTGATTGAGTGTTTGTACTTCAGTTTTCACATGTAATATCTACATGTAAATCTTTGTGAAATGTACTCGAAATTTAATCGTAAAGATTGTCCTATTTCTTTTACCGAATCGATATTAAGGCGCCACGGTGGCGTAGTGAGTAGCACGTTCGCCTCACAGCAAGAAGGTCGCCGGTTTGAGTCTCAACTGGGTCAGTTGGCATTTCTGTGTGGAGTTTGCATGTTCTCCCCATGGTTGCGTGGATTTCCTCCGGGTGCTCTGGTTTCCCCCACAAGTCCAAAGACATGTGGTATAGGTGAATTGGGTAAGCTAAATTGTCCGTAGTGTATGAGTGTGAATGAGCGTGTATGGATGTTTCCCAGAGATGGGTTGCGGCTGGAAGGGCATCTGCTGTGTAAAACAAATGCTGGATAAGTTGGCGGTTCATTCCGCTGTGGCGACCCCAGATTAATAAAGGGACTAAGCCGAAAAGAAAATGAATGAATGAATTAATTAATCACTATTACCAGGGCCCTGTTTGAATAAACTGAATTTTACACAGCAAGACTTATTTGTTTTACATAATTTTACTGTAACATTTAGTGTATGCTTTGTAAAATTTCACAAAATGCTAAAAGACTCTAAGAAGCTGTAGTATGAAGTGTTTCCTAATAACCTATACACATCAAGTGTGTCTTCATTGTTTGCAACTTGTGTAAAATGCTGCTGCTCGCATGTTAATAAACAGTCAGAAAAGTGAACACATTACACCTTTTCTCTACTCCCTCCACTGGCTCCCTGTTAAGTTTAGAATTGATTTTAAACAGTTGATGTTTGTGTTTAATGCAGTCAATGGCCTTGCACCTTCTTATTTATGCTAAATTCTGCACATTCACAAACCCAGAGCTTTGTGATCTGCTGGCCAACTTCTGCTAAGTCCCACAGTCAAGATACAAGCAGTGGGGTGATCGCTCTTTTGCAGTGGCAGGTCCTAAACTTTGGAATATCGTTCTTGCTGAGCTTCGTACAATCCTGGACCTGACACTTTTTAAGGCCAAGCTTAAGATCTACATACTTGGATTTTTATGCATAGACTGCCACTTCTCTCTGTTTTTATGTTTGTTGTATTTTATTGATATCTCTTGTATTGTTTTGCATTTGTCTGCTTTTTAGTTGTGTTGTTTAACTTTTTTTTACTGGTGTAAAGCACATTGGTCAACTTTGGTTGTAGTAAGGTGCAGTGGTGTAAAGTAACTAATTACAAATACTCAAATTACTGTAATTGAGTTTTTTACAGGAATTGTATTTTACTAAGTAGTTTTATAAATGTGTACTTTTACTCTCTCTTGAGTACGGTATTAGGGCAGTATCGGTACTTTTACTCCCCTACTTTCCTTCAACCTGCAGCCACCACTTTTCTTGTTAATGGGATTAGAAAAGTCAGTCATGTGATTCCTGTCCAATCAAATCACACATAGAAGGTAATTCGCATCATAATGAACTACCTCAAGACATGTGCGCTTTATAATTGCAGGGAACTGTTTGGAAGCATTAAAAGTGTCCAAGAAGATGTGCAAAATCTTTATACGCATTGATCCAGAGACTGTATAGATGCATGCTACTGATGAGAAGATGAAGGATGTTTACTGTATGATGACCGAAATGGCCTTAAACACCCAGCAGGCACAAAATGTCAGATTGATGTTGTACCCTATAACGTCATGGGGATGCTACATTTTGACGTCCGGCCAACGTCAATGTTCAACCTAAAACCAACCAAATATCAACGTCTAATGATGTTACAGGGTGACGTTGTGTGGACCTTACCCCTATGACGTCTATCAGACTTTGCATTTTGGTTGCCATAACTGATGAATAAATGTCAGTATTTGATGTCAATATGATGTTGGATTAAGATGTTGACTCGATGTTGGATTTTGGTCACTTTCCAACACAACCAAAAATCAACGTCATTTGATGTCACTATTGAACGTCAAAATAACGCTGTACTTAAAAGCTGTCTAGACCAGGGGTGTCCAAAGTTGTTGGGCCGAGGGCCAGATGCAAAAAAACAAAACATGGTCGTGGGCCAAATTTTACAAGTTCACAGACACGCATATAAAAATATGTATATAAAAATATATACATATATATATATATATGTATGTATGTATGTATGTGTGTGTGCGTGGTATTATTATGGAATTATTTTCTACATTTTAATATCATAATATATATTTTACTCACCATAAACTCTGTTAATGTGAACAGTGATGTTGTGCTTTTGATTTTACTTTTTCTTGGTTGTGCCATGGCTCACCAAAACGTGGTTATCAATTATGTTTCCCTCAGTTTGGTCGATTCGTTTTATGTCATAACAGAAAATGCTGCCTAATTGAAGGCACGTGATAGCGACACCTGGTGGTTATTTATTGAACTACGCTTATTTTTGTACAGCGGGCCAGATTCTCTTAATATTTATAAAAAGCCTTGCGGGCCGCCACTAAACTGATTGCGGGCCGCAGATGGCCTGCGGGCCGTAGTTTGGACACCCCTGGTCTAGACATTGAAATTTGGTCATGTGACGTCACGACCGACGTCTAACCTAATTTTTTAACGTCTTATGACGTGTGCCTGCTGGGCAATAACTAGATGCACTACAGAATGTTACATTTACACACAGACATGCACAAAATGCATGTGAAAAATGCATCAGCTTTTTACAGCGTAATACTCACTACTCACTACTCTTAAGTACTTTTGAAAGGTCTAGGTAATGGTACTTTTACTTGAGTATGATTTTTTTAGTACTCTTTCCACCACTAGTAAGGTGCTACTGTATATAAATAAAGGTTGATTGATTGATCGACTTGATTAGTTGATTGATTGATTAGTTGATTGATTGGTTGATTGATTGATTGATCAATTGATCGTGTAATGGTAGCTATTATTTGACTGGCTACTACAGTTCATTTAGTATTATGAGCCATAAGAATAAGAATTTATTAACCAATTGTGAAGAAGTAAGTTGATCTGCTGGTGTCTACAGAGTCACTCTGGACTAGCAAATACATACAGATTACCTTTCTGACAATTATTAATCAATAACTTTTATACCATCAATAACATTGCAATAACTGCTATGATATTGCAGTTGTATATTTGTCCTTCTTTCTCTAAGAAAAGAAGAACAATAATATTTCCAGACAGATAGACTTTACTGACCCAAAAGGGAACTACAGAAAGTTAAATGTGAGCTGACACATTTGTATGACATACAACAACAACAACAAAGACAAAACACAAGGGAGCTGCTGTCATGAACAGATGCTTGTGGCAGAACCAGAGGAATACTACTAGATAAGTGGAACAAGTTCATTTCAGACAGCCATCAAATCATTCGCAATTTTGTGCATCTGAATGGAACTGGGGTTTTTAGGTATAAAGGAAGACTCCTGCCTGACATGCTCATCTAATGTCCTCTAATGTGTTCAGATCAACATTACATGTGCTTTTCACTCTCGTTTAGAGCTGCGCATAAAAAAAAGAGCTGAATACATGCACAAAAGGCCTTTGGTACAATATAATTCTGTAAAATAAGCAAGGCTAGGGGCATATTAAGGCACATATACTAAGGTTTTTGCTAAATGTTTTGCTAGACACAAAATCAGTTCATTCAAGGGAACTTTATAATAGAAGCTTCTAGTATTCTTTGAGAGGTTAAAGGGTTAGATCACCCCCAAATTTATATAATTTACTGTTTTACCCATTTAGCCATGCTGTTCCAAATCCATTAGATCTTTGGAAAACAAAGAGACGTTGTTTTTTTTTTGTTTTTTTTTGTTTTTTCAAAACTGTTTTTCAGTTTCCCCACTGAAAGTTTCTTTACCCCAAAGTCCAACATTACAAAAAACACTCATAAAGAGTTATGATATAAATATACATACATACATACATACATACATACATGCATGCATGCATACATACATACATACATACATACTTGCATATATATAGGTTTTTATTCATTTTTTCTTCAGCTTAGTCTCTATTTCAGGGGTTGCCACAGCAGAATGAACCATCAACTATTTTAGCATATGTTTTATGCAGTGTTCGCCCTTCCAGCCACAACCCAGTACTGGGAAAAACCTATACCACACTCTCACCAACAACCTTCTTGCTGTGAAGCAACAGTGCTAACCACTGAGCAACTACGTCGCCATATTGGTTTTTATTTACATATAAACATTGATCACTGAATAATGTTTATAGCGTTCAGTTTTGGTTGAAACAATGTGGTTCATTCTTGCATGTTATGCAGTAGGAGTTTCCATAAGAACCAATAGGGTTTGTCCACTCACATCAAGCAAATATGGCTGAGCTTTTGATCATATTCACTGATTAACATTTATATAAAAAAGAAAGAGTACAGGCTGCATGGTGGCTCAGTGGATAGCACTATCCTCTCACAGCAAGAAGGTCGCTGGTTTATGTCTTGGCTAGACCAGTTGGAATTTCTGAGTGGAGTTTGCATGTTCTCCTGTGTTCACATTGATTTTCTCCAGGTGCTGCCAAAGACATGCGCTATAAGTAAATTTGGTAAACAAAACTGGCCGTAGTGTTTGAGTGTGTATGTGAATGTGAGAGAGTATGGGTGTTTCCTAGCACTGGATTGCGGCTTCAATGTTTAACTGCTGTGTAAAACATATGCCAGAATAGTTGGGGGTTCGTTCCGCTGTGATGACCCCTGATAAATAAGGGACTAAGCCGAAGAAAAATGAATGAATGAATAAAATTAACTTCAGATTAATAACAAGGATAAGAAAACAGTATACTGTACAGTACTCTGTATATTTTGAAATCATTATAAAAAGTTAATTTGTTGACTAAATGCTGCATGAGTAGATTAAAAAGTAGAGAAAAAATGTATGTGTGTTTTCTATATTTTTATGATTATCATTAAAGTCTTTGTAAAAGCACAATTTAATTGACAATTTCTTTATTTGCTTCCATGTTTGGAGTAATGGTCCTTCTATAATGATAACAACAATATTCTAAACCACACCCTCTTACCGTTAATTTGCTATTAGAGAATGACACGCAAAAAGAAAGAACCGCCCCTTAATCAATTTTCTGTTCCATTTGAAAGTACATAAGCATACTGTACTAAAGTAAAAGTCTCAGCAACGTCAGATTCATACAGACCTGAAGTGAATTTGATGATTTATTTGAAAAGATTTTCAATAATGGGACAGAAATCTGCATTTTGTGTGTTAAAGATAATCATAAGTAATCTAAAGTGGGTTTGGAACAACACCAGGGGGAGTAAATGATGACAGATTTTTAAATTTAGAGTAAACTAACCGTTGAATTAAAAGCACTGCTCCAGGAAGGATTTTGTCAACGCCAAGATGCACATTACGGACACAGAAACGCAGAGCTACACCCCAAACATAATCCTCACCACACTTCCACTGATCACAAATACCGTGAAGTAGCTTAAATACCTTAGGGGTGTATGTGATGTCAAAGGCACAAAAACTGGAATCAACGATTAGGTGCGATCAGCGGTGTGTATACAAGGGTAATAAAGTGTGAGGAGAGATCCTCTCTGTTTAAATAAAGTAATAAATTGGTATTCAGGCACCAGGGTTTTCATAATTTATCTGCCATGTGAGAGCGGCTGATCATGTTGACTTAACATTTTGTCTGACATTTGGGTCTGACGAGCCCAGCCATTAACTCTCTCAACATGCTACAAGAGACTCTCAAAGGGAACAGACTGGAGATATACACACTCACGCAGACGCACGTACACAAATAAAAGGCGAAATTCACACCACAGCAATTGGACAAAATTGGAACGCATTTTCACAGATGTCGAGACGGTAATGTGCAGGTTTTAACATGCTCTCACACATTCTCACATCCAGAAAGTCAATCAGAACCGGGTCGAGATGTTCAAAAAGAGTCCAATGAGAAGGATAATTCACACACAGTAGCAGAGAATCACACACACACACACATACAGTACACACTTATGCATCATTCGTAGATCTTAAATTCCACTGCATTCTCTACAGAGGTCAAATTACTAACAATCAAATAAAGCAAAATAAGAAATTTCATCAAATGTACTTCATGTGCTGACTTGTTGGGCTTCCATATGCCATTATTTCAATGAGCTATATTGAAAATGATGTGCTGCAGCAGTATAACCAAAGAGAAACAAAAAAAAAGCCCACAATCTAACGTATCATGTGTGAATCATGTGTGTGCTTTATTTTTAAAACAACTGAGTATTTCCAGTTTGCAAAGGTTCCTGTGAAATCCGTTCCTTGTGTGTCTTGTGTCAGAAAGCACAGACAGACGAGGGACAAATTCACTTGAATCTGTTTTCCCTGGAAGTAATTATGACGGATCAAGGGAATACAGACCTTATGATATCAGATTCCTTTTGTTTTTTCCTTTCATTCTTTGCTCTTCCTTTTGTGCATTAAAGATCAAATATGAATTCCTGGGTGTTAAATGTTAAAACAGTGACTGAAAAGGAGAAGCAGGACTGCAGCCTATTCGGTTCAAGTTTATGAATTAAATGTGCTCAATGTCATGACTGCAATGTTGAATTTTGTTATTGGTATGGCAAGACAAATATGGTACACATAGTTTATTGGCTGGTGTTGAATTGCTCTTAAAATGTAGTTAAAATTTTTGAATTAAGTGAAATAATTTAATTTCAATCAAATGTATAATTGACTAATCAATCAGACAAATAATTGAAATTAAAATGGAACAAATCCATACAGTATACTGTCATCTTTTATAATTTCACACAGGGCATAGTAGTTTTATTTTTTGTTTTCCCTTAATAATACAAATCTTATTTTCAAAACTGCATGATGTTTTCTCTCGTTATCACTGATGTATACTTAAATTTGTTTGATGATCTGAAATATTAAAATGTGACAAACATGGAAATAAATAAGTAGGGGGCAAACACTTTTTCACATATATTTACATATAGTATATATATATATATATATATATATATATATTAATCACATGAGTAGCAGTGTGATATGGCTGTATATAAGCACTAGTGGGAGGCTTGCATTGTCCTGCTGACGATAGACAGCCATATTGAGCTTATTCCACCATTCATTCATATCTGCAGTTGACGTCAGAACAGCAGAAACCATTGCTACTTCACCAAAGTCACTTTACGTCTAGTATTTGAATGATTCTCTAGCGTAAAATCTAAAGTGATGACAAAATAGGTTTTAAGATTATAAGGCTGAACGGAATGAAATGCCATAAATCTAGAGACATTTCCCAGTATTTCTCTGTTGCAATCAGATCACAATAATTAACGCTGAAAAAGCCAAAGCAAAGCAATCACTACCAGATTACTAGGGTATAAATACAGCACTACAACATACAAGAGAGAGATCGACTTAGAATGTCACTTACCTGTTTTATAATGATTTGATCAACTGTAGTTTAAAACACGAAGAGAAAATGCTGAGTTTTTCTACCCTAAGGACTTATTATGTGGTCTCTGTTGCCATCTTGTGGTGTAACGTCAACCACCTTTGCTCTGCTCAGTATGACAGACAGATGCTGATGCGATGTATCTCCGAAATTATAAATACTTAAAATAGGCTCTGTCCTTATAAATAAACTGCATAGTTGCACTCTAAACAACTATATTCTTGCCTAAAAAAGCCTCAGAAGTGTAATACAGAAGGGTGAGAAGCGCTGTTATTGCAGAATATCACACCAATCAGATTTGAGAACCAGACAGGACTGTTTTATATATATATATATATATATATATATATATATATATATATATATATATATAATTTTTTTTTATTTTTTTTTTATACATACACTCTTTCATGGTCACATCTATCCTTTTAATGCAGCCCTGCTAAACATAAAAATTATTTTTCTTCAAATCATTTCATACTGGCCCCTATTTGAACAACATTTCACATATTTACTTTATATAGTAAAACATTTAGCAGACAAAAAAAAAAACACACAAGCAAATGACACCATCACATCACGCCCATTGATACTAAAGCAATACCATAAATATACAAACCATCAGACTGAATACATATTATGATAAAAGTGACAAATTCTCTAGATGTTTTTGTTTGATTTCTTGCTTTTGCATAGTGCATGCTTGAGTCCATGCTTATGTGAACAGTGTTTGTGAAACGGTGGTTTAAACCTTGAAAATAACTAATACTGCAATCAAGGTCGTGCCACTATGAGAGGATTCTTCCCCAATGTGTCAGGAGATGATCGGAATAACAACTAGAATGCGGTAGCGGAACGAGTATTGTGTGCATGCTTGTGTATGTGTGTGTGTGCGTGTGTGTGTGTGTGTGCCTGTGTATGTGTGTACAATACCTGCCACTCTGGCTAGCTGGGCTGTGCTGACGTTTCGAGCATTGGGCCGCAGTCGAAAGGTTACTGCTGGCCCCAGAACCCTGAGAGACATAGAGAAGAAACAGAGAGAGAGAGAGAGAGAGAGAGAGATACACAGGAGAAAGAGTGAGAATGAGACAAGAAAAGAGAAGGATTAACACAATGCCAGTACAGTGTGTGATGAGCAAAACTGTTGCAACCGTGAGTCATAATCTTTTATAATTTAAAAAAAACGGCATTGTCGCAGATGCAGTCAACTGAGGAAGCCACAGTTAAAATAGCAGATCACTGGGGAATATTGCGTTTTGGTTAATTTTCTTATGACAGATCTCTGCCGTTAGCTTCCCTCTATGTTTTTGACATGAATTGACAAGTTTTTCCAGCATGAAATAAATCCTCATGGGGAATCCTGATGTTCCTGGAGTTGTCTAAAATGTTTAGTCGATCAAAAAACAGGTCAAAACGGGGAAAAGTTAAAAAAAATCACTTGTCTAAAACAGCTCACAGACTCAGTATTGGATTTGAATCTCTTTTCCAGCATTTGAATTGGTGATCCAGAAATGTTGTGCAAATGCATGATGGCATTTTGTACAAATGGCATTTGTGATGGAGCCAAACAGCTGTCTGGGTGAGATCCCAGCAGCGCTCCTCATTCATTTATCTATTCTAACAGAGAATCCTGTGAAGTATAATATTTCATGCTGAATTATTCCTTCAAAGGGAATGGAAATGATTTTTAAAAATGCTAAATATATTCAAAAGTGACATAGTTAAAGCAAACTGTCACCGACTGAGGAAAAGGAGGATCTGTGAACTGCCACTATGACATCAGCGCAGACCCGTAAACGAGCGACTCTTCGTTTCAACGTATCTGTTTATTTTTTGAGGTGAATTGGATGGTTAATTATCCAGCAGTCGTCCAATCCAAGCATATTGCTTATTCAGATGTATTTATTTGGGATTAATCTGCTCCCATTGCCGACCACGGAGAGGGTCACAAATAGAGATGTAAAAAAAACACAGCATAGAAAAAGATAAGGGGTAGAAAATATAAGAGGAAAAGGAAGAGAGGTGGAAGACTGGAGGAATGGATCTGTCACCAGAACAAAATCCCATTCACACGTCAGCAGGTGGCAAGAGCAAGTCAAAAGTAACCTCTCATCCTCGGCAGAATTAACACACACACACGCACACACACACACACACACACACACACACACAGAGAGATTTGCTGGAAAATAATGGCACTTCTAGTTCCTCGGGTGTCATTTCATTGTGGTTATAATTTAAATTATTGCAAACCATGGCACGAGGTTATATTATCATGAGATATCTTTAATATAATACCCATAGAAGGTTTAACAGCACAGGATGAGTCAATTTTTTTTAAGTAAACATGTTAAGAAACATGTTAAAAATCCCACTCTTAAACACTAATCTTATTTTAAGATTGATATGATAACATTAAAGATGCATTACGTAACAGTACATGATAACATTCCTTATTATTGTAATTAGTTGTGCTGCCTCATACTTAAACCCTGGTAATAATGAAAACCATTATTAAAGATTGAGCACCAATGAAAACTGATCATAACAAAGGAGCAAATTTGCAAATTAGAATGAGAAGCAAAGCCACTAGAGACTAAAAAAATGAAGCAGAAAAACTACCGCTACAGTATTTTTGATCAAATAAATATCTGTTGAATACTGTATAATGTAAAATGTTCACGCATTCATGCATAAATGCAAAAAACACAACCCTAACCCAACCCCCAAACAAACACATAACACTATGGGCATCATTGTATCTTTTGAATTCCTCTCTACACCTGCGCACACATCTCTTCAGCTTCTTTGCCAAAAGTATTAAGACACTTCTTGCTAGAAATGGTGTCTGTTAAAGCTAAATAAACACAATTGCTTGGACGCCCGGTTATAACACCATCAGCGCTGATAAGTTATCAGTAAAATGCCACCAACGTCCAGCACACAGAGGGAGGGAAGCCATAACATAACGAAACCGCTTCTGTTGGGCTCTTTCTGCACTGTGGGGGAGAGTGTGGGATGGAGATGATAGGTAGACTGTGTGTGTGTGTGTGTGGGCTGTAGAAGAATACATATGCGAGAGCGAGAACGGTAGACGAGGTAGAATTATTGTAAATGAGTGCTTGTGTGTTTTAGTGTTTCGGTGTGTATAGAAGAACAAGACTTTCTGATTGTGTGTTTGTGTTTTTCTGAGCCCCCTACTGTCTGTTCTCAGTACAGCCCTTACGTCATGTCTGGAGTTCAGAGAGGTGCTACACTCACTCTTTATGTAACCGCAACACGGTGTCAGGACCAGGTTCGAGTGTATGGGTGTTGGTGTGAGCGTGTGCTGAATTTCGCAATCTTTACCTGCATATATTATTTGTGCTGTCTAGTTGTACCCTGCGTTTTTTTTTTTCACGGTCTCTGGTCCAAAATAATGCAGACGTTATGAAATAATGTTTTATATAAGAGTGCGCATCATCCGGCGCATCGCCTTTCCATTATTTCTGAGAAAAGATGAAAAGCATGAGATGACAAAAGATACATTAGCAGGTACCTGTGTAAATAGATATTCACCATTCAGGAGAGGAAATTAATCAGACACACAGACGCACTCACCCGGACAGCGCCAATGTTATACCCTCAGGCAATGTGAAAGAAAATAGAATAAAATAATGTAATACTTTGATATCAACTGCAAAACTTGAGGAGGGTACGATTTTTGGTAAGACATTCTCACCATTAACAAGTTGGTCATTTGTATAAATATTACTAGCATATTGTCTATTCATAAAGCACACTGCCTTCTTCTCCACAAATATTTCCAAAATCTTCAGTATTCATTCATTTTTAGGCTTACTCCCTTTATGAATCTGGGGTCGCCATAGCGGAATGAACCGCCAACTTATCCACTATATGTTTTTACGCAGTGAATGCCCTTTCAGCTGCAACCCATTAATGGGAAACATCCATACACACTCATTCACACACATACACTACAGACAATTTAGCCCACCCAATACACCTATACCACATGTTTTTGGACTTGTGGGGGAAACCGGAGCACCCGGAGGAAATTCAAGAGACCACAGGGAGAACTTGCAAACTCCACACAGAAATGCCAACTGACCCAGCCGAGGCTCCAACCAGTGACCTTCTTGCTGTGAGGCAATCGTGCTACTTATTGCGCCTCTTATTTTTTCATGACCAAAAATTCAAAAGACCAAGGTTTATTTTAAAGCAGACTTTTTATATATATATGAATGTCAATGTCACTTTTGATCGATTTAATACATTCTTGCTAAATAACTTTTTTCATTTATTTTAATAAAGAGAAATTCTTACTAAACCATTGATTGACAGTTTTATAATAATCAACACATTTACTTTTGGATATGTGTACCCGTTTTGTGGAAAGATGCAAGACGAATCTGAAAAATATTTAATTTATGACTTTCACATTTTGTAAAAACAATTAAGAAATTATGTTAAGAAATTAAGTAAATTACGCTTAGAGTCAAGGTTAGAATGATTGGGTTATAATGTCTTTAATTAGCTTTACATTAAAGAAAAGAAATAAACAAAATAAAAAAAAACTTAAATTGAGTGTGTGTGTGTGCTTGTGCACGTGTGTCTGTATGAGGCAGCGATATTAACTGCATTGATATTTGTACTTCCTTTATCCTCATAAACAAATCCAAGTGAAACATAGCCCCGACACGATTCTCCGTGAAATACTAAAGAGCCAGAAAGCATTTGTTGCATTCCAAACAATTAAGCAGAAAGCTGCCTTTAATCTATGCACTCGGAGAACATCGGTTATCATCTGAAATGTGCTGTAATTGAACTGAAGTTTACCACTGCAGTCAGGTCACAATAAAACACACCTACACACACACTCTCTTTGAACCGTTTATATAAAGCTTGAACTTATATGCACAGAATTCAGAACACGCTCATAATCATGGTGCTGTCACTTGAAAATAAGTACTTAGCCCGAACTATACTGCGAAATGGAAATGGAATACTGGAAAAACAAAACAAAACCACAGGTTGAGTGTTCCATTAGTGCCATTAGTGTGTCCACCAGCATGAGACCGTCTTCGATGAACGTGTGTGTGTGTACTTACGAGAGCTGTAGGAAATCTGTCACATGAAGCCTGACTCTCTCAGCTAAGATTTCCATGAGGTTCAGCCCCTGATCAGTGGACAATGAACTATAAAGACAAAATAGAAGAAGGGAAATTATTTCTCATAAGCTAGATTTGTACAATTTCTCAAGAAAACGTTGAAAACAAGATACTGAAAAATTAGATACTGCAAAAACCAAGGTGTTTACAAAAACATTGTGAGTAGCTTTAACATTGCATTGCTACTGTCGGTGATTGCTTACATGTGCTGGTATTCAATCATAGATTTCATTGTGGTAATGAATATGCACAATATTGTTTTCATGGTCACAAATAATGCAGTTAATCTTTTTGTCTCTGAATAAAGGTGACATCAACTTTATCTAGGTAATATGTGCAGTTATTAACGTCAGTAATGACTATTTCTTTTTTATTTTATGTGAATGTAAAAGAAAAAAGGGAAAAAGAAAACTGTTAAAATTGTTCTCAACAGGACAACACTGATGTTTATCTATATTTTAGCCTCTTTTGGTAATTAATTAAATATCATGATGATACTGTATGTACACTGTGATAAAATTTTCAGCATTATCAGCATGTATAGAGGAATTTAACTAGACCTGAAGATCTATATTTAAAAAGATTATATAGAATGAGTGAGGCAGTTTCATGGGGGATCATTATTCTTTATTAATCTTTTACATACATTTATTTTCTGGTGACTTTTTATCATGAAAAAACATTATAGATCCGCACACTTCAGGGAAAAACCATTCATATTTTGTCTCATCGAGGATTCGCTTTTTTTTTAAGAACGACAAACCGAACAGTCTTTTAATAATGATCTCATCTCATTGGATAAGTATAAAGACAATTTTACAATCACACTAAGCCATATGGCAATATCAGTTTTATTTTGATATACTGTGCAGTCAAAGCATACATAGCATAGCATTTTCCCCATCTATTTCACTACAGCTTAGGGAAGTGCATTTCTCTTTAATCATGTGGCTTAATTTGATGTCTGATTGATATCTATAGTGTAATTACAAATGATGGTTTAATTTTGAGGGCTACGGCAGATGCTCTCAAACTGGGATTGAAAAAATGTAAATAATTGTTCAAGGATAAACATGACAAAAATAGTTTAAGGTTGCTCTTTCTTATGGCATCCTTGTTATAGTGTACTGTAACTATACATCATATCTGTCAACAAAGGGATGTAAAAAAAAAGATAATTACAAAAAAGAGAAGAAAGGAAAAAATCCTGCTATATTTGTGAAAATCCTAAAATGACACAACAGTCCTTAATCGGTTCATTTAGAACAGTTTCATTGTACATAAACAGAGTTAAAACCTTCAGTAGTCTAAAATGTTTTCTTAGAGAAATTAACATGCTGTGCAGGGACCATATAGCTATAAAAGAGACCTTTGGAGGGGCAGGTGCACTACGTACACAAAAGGGGCAAATGGAACAATGATTTTAAAGGATGCTAAAAATATCAGTACAGCAGGGACAAAGTCCTTGCTGATTCCTTGATTTTGATGCTTCCAAGTTGATACATAAAAGGCTATAACCCAGTTTTGAAAAAGAAAACGACCATTTTAAAAGTGCAAAATTTTAAACGTTAAAGAATATCCCATTTTATTTACTATGTGATTAGAAAGTAAAAATTTCCAGACCTTCATTATTATAATTAACAATTTAATAATTAAATTAATATTACTTTACTTTTTCTCTCTTTATGAGGCATCTTTAACTACGTTTCCATCCAAAAATGCGAATGAACTTTATAAAATTAAATTCAAATGCTTTTCTGAAAGTACTATTTTTCTATCTCGTTCATCTGAATGAATTCAACAATAAAATAGAATTAAAATAACTGTGCATATTCCCTTTTATCAAACAAAATAATCCTAGAAATGTCATAAAATAATGTATTGCCTATTATGCAAAGACTTAAAATGCAATGATGATTAGTTAGTTCATTTTTATATATTATTCTAAATGAAACACCTAATGTTTGGATAAAGGCTAATAGGTAAGCTGTTTGGACAGAACTGCGTGTAGGTATAGTGTGCCCACTCTGTCATTGGAGTAATATAAACCCAACAAGCATCTTTAAAAAAAAATAAAAAAAATAAAAAATTCCTGACGTTATCCAAATCCCAGTGACCAGTGACCTAGGAGTGGGGTTTTCCCCGCACACCTAATGGACTGACAGGAGCGAATTAACGTGTCTCCAGCATCTTACATCTTGTAAAAGAGGTAAAATAGGAGTCATTCTAATCTATTGTTATCGCTCTAGTAAGTCTAACAATTTAGGGGTAAAATAGGAGTCATTGAATGCATGTTTAGCCAGAGTCTTTGTTGCACTTTAGTTTTGTCCAGAAGGTGTCCCTAGCATGTGGCGATTCGGTACAGTGAATCATTTTGCAAAGCAAACACTTTAGTAGATTCAAAGCTTTGAAGAGCTTAATTTCTCTTAATTTACTTTTCACAGCAACACAAACCGGATTTGCACATGCTCTCTACGTGTAGTTCTTGTAAAACAATAACAACAAGTATACAAGGACACGACTCCGCTGAGAAAAGCACTTACTGTTAATCGCGGTACAGACAACTCTGAACATACTGCGAAAGTGTGATTGGTGAGGGTACGTTCTGTCTATGGTTCAGGATGACGTCGACGTCAGGTGAAAGGTTATGATGTGGGTCTTTTTATTTACAGGTAAATTACAACTAATTAATTTGACTAATAATTAGATTTGACAGCCTTCACAAAAGGACATTATTGCAAGAAAATACAAATCACAGGGCAAAAGGCATACCATTAAACAACCACCCCCTCTCCTCTTCTCACACACACGTGCCTGGTTGACAGGTATTAAAATAATTCATATTAAATAACATCGACTTTCGATTTTAATGCGATTATGCATAATCTATTGTTATTGCTCTAGTAAGTCTAACAATTTACACTTATAAAAAAACCTTTCGCATCAGTATTAATTATAAAATAGTTATTTGCTGTCTGTAAGCAATAAATGAGAACATTTAAAAACAATACAAACCGAGGAGCTACTAGATGGATACAAAACTGAACACAGCGCATAGGAAGAATACAGAGAGCGGAGTGCATAAAAACACATAGGGAATAGGACACAGGTGGCTTGTATGCTTTGATAAATCACCTGTATTTTCCAGCAATAAGGCAAACAATAAGGTGTAAATGGAATCCCTGTGAAGTGTCATGTCTTTATGATATGACCACGCCAGCATGAGTAAAAAAAAAACACACACACACACTCACTCACACAAACATATCAGGACACATGCAAATACACACAAAGCAGCTCGCACACAAACCTAAAGAACAATATGCATCCAAATAGAAGCGTATTCACATGCATGAGAAAGAAAGTGAGAATTAGAAGACGCCAGAGTGCAACTGTATTCCTGGTGCTTTTTCACGCCTACCACTCCCTTTCAATACACACTATTAAATCTCCTTCAGGAGAATATGCCTTTCAGGTACTCCAAGTTAAATGGACCTGCAGTAAGTGAGCCAAAAATCCAGTGTGTCTGTGAGATAAATCAAGTTATTGGAGATGCAGTGGTGGTGGAGACCATCATATTTCTCATTGAGAGATGTACAAGCACACACATAAACACACACATACACACAAATACATATAACCATTACACATACACACACACACTAACAGCAAAATACTGTACACAGAGAGGATGGTGAGGCAAACCAACTAGATTGCAGAACATGGAATGAAAAAACTGAGAATGGTCACTGAACTGTGAAAGAGAGCGAAAGGCTTAATTATGCACAGAAATTACAAACTAAAGCAATACCACAAAAAACACATAAAAATGCCAGATGATTCCTAATTACTAACTTGTATTGTTTATACAAATCTACAAACTATAGTTACAACTGATATCATAATTTAGATCATTTATCTTATACTGTATCAATTAGTTTTCAGTCAATTTATGCAATATTTTAAATAAAATAGAATTAAATAATTAAATTAAATAGCTTAATTAAGCATTGCTGCACAACACATGGCGCCACGGTGGCCTAGTGGTTAGCACGTTCGCCTCACAGCAAGAAGGTCGCTGGTTCGAGCCCCGGCTGGGTGAGTTGGCATTTCTGTGTGGAGTTTGCATGTTCTCCCTGTGGTTGCGTTGGTTTCCTCCGGGTGCTCCGGTTTCCCCCACAGTCCAAAGACATGTGGCATAGGTGAATTGGGTAGGCTAAATTGTCCGTATAGTGTATGAGTGTGAATGTGTGTGTGTGGATGTTTCCCAGGGATGGGTTGCGGCTGGAAGGGCATCCGCTGCGTAAAAAATATGCTGGATAAGTTGGCGGTTGATTCTGCTGTGGCGACCCCGGATTAATAAAGGGACTAAGCCGACAAGAAAATGAATGAATGAATGTACAACACATTTTAATAGGATAATGGTTGATATGATTATGGGTTTAATCATATTGGTTTGATCTAATTATTGAATCAAGTAAAGTCTGAATGCACTATATGCTTAAATTTCAACATGGTGATGCTGGTGTTCTTCATACAGCTTTACTATTATTACTATAATAAAATAAAATATATTTAGTTAACTTTGTAAATTATTTTTCAAGATCACGTTTATTTCTAGAGCTGACCTAGGTGCTGTACGAAATTTCAAAACAAATAGATAAACAGGCCAACAACTAGCTTGGGACAAAAACAGGATAAAATTAAACATTAATAGCAGATCGAAACACATGCATTTTGAGAGATGGTTTAAAGTAAGATAAAGTGGAAGCCATTCTAATGTGGTCTGGGAAATTATTCCATAGTGGATCAGCCACTTCAAAAGCTCTGTAGCCTCTCGTCTTCAGGCAGATTCTATAAATCTGAAGGAGGAGTTTGCTTTGAGATCAGTCCTGGGATAGGAGTATAGAGGTAAAGTAGGGTTGTAAACTAGGATGGTGCTAGATTATTTAGAGATTTTTATTAAATTATATAGAGAAAGGGCAACCAGTGTAAGATGGTCAATTTTTTACATCCCTTCAGGAACCTGGCTGCTGCACTTTAAACTATTTTTAAGTGGGAAATCTGGGTCTTCGAAATACGGTAAGCATGATAAGTAATGAAGGCACGAATGACAACCTCTATAGATGCTTTGGGGAAAAAAGAATGGTGTTTAAAAAAAAATGTAAATAGCAGTAATTCAGTATTTCATATAATACATTACTGAGCTGTTTAGCTGTCAGCATATAAACTGGATTGACTTTAGTGATCTTAATGAATCCAAAAATCCTTAATTTTGATACGCTTAATATACATTTAACTGTAATTCTATGATTTACAGTTGTAAATCTAATGATTAACAGCAAAATCATTCAAAAGCATACAGTAGCTCCATGTGTCCTATTCAAATTTTAATTAACCTTTATTTAACCAGGTAAGTCAATTGAGAATCAGTTCTCATTTGCAATGACGACCTGACCAAGAGGTAACATAAAAAGCAGCTACAGTGCAAAGGAGCAGGGACACAATACAATAACAATTTCACAAATGCAGGTAGTAACATATAAAACCAACGAAAAACTAAAAACAAGCACAGTGATCTTGTATAATTGACTGGATTGATTTTTTAAAAGATGATAGTGGAATGAAAGTGCTGAGCTTTAAGATCTGCTGCAGATGATTCCAAGCATCTGCGGCAGAAAACTGAAAAGAGTTGCGACCAAATGAAGTGCGAACTTTGGGTAAGCAAAGGTTAATAAAATTACTAGAGTGCAGATTTCAACGTACTTCCTCAATGTTAAGAAGTGACTGTAAATATAGTGGAGTTTTTCCAATGAGAGTTTTATAAATGAACAGAAACCAATGAATTTGTCAAGCACAAACATTGTTGCTGATGACACTTGATCTGAATGTTTTTCTTCATACTTACTCTTCAGTGATAATGTAGCCAAAGTCTCCGTCGTGTGGACTTGAATACGTTGCGATGTTCACTTCCACGCGAACACCCTTCTTCTCAACCTCTTCTTTCTCCATGGATTGTTGTTGTGGCTCTTTGTCAGTTTGAGCCTCTGCTTTGACTTGTGGAGAGCCTTCAGAGCTGTGCATCCACTGTTCAACCTCAACATCTAATGGCTCTACATCCAAAGTGTCAGGTTCCATTTTCTTCTTCATCAGGTCCACTTCTCTTTGCGTTGTCCGGCTTTGGACGTTCTCCAAACTGGCTCTCAATGGACTTCCAGCATTTGGCTGGTTGATGTGCCCCAGAAAAGACTCTTGGGGAGGATGAGCAGATTCAGTGCCAGAGTTACGATCCAGGAACTCCAGCAGCTGGCTGATAAAACCTTTGTCCTGGAAATAAAAAAAATATACTGGGAATTCTATTGAATTCATCAGTGAGAATATCACGGGTCTAAGCATTTTAACACATTACCTTGTCGTCAGATTTATGGGCAGTTTCTTCTGTTTGTGTTTCTGCAAACATAATTTAAACGTGGTAAATATCATGGCTATTGTTTGATCACATTCTATATAAGGGCCATAACTGGGGTTTAAATGTAACCAGGAACTAATCAAACGATTGTTTTTTTAAAATAGGTTGATACCTTTATGAGTTGAGCTATCTTCTGCTTTCTCCATCTGATGTAATTCCTGACTGGGTTTCCTCTTCACCTCTACTTCACCCTGTGTGGCGTCTCTGCCTTTGACCTTTTCTTCTCCATCTACCACCCGCAGGGCCTGTGTGATGACTTTGGAGAGTTTGTCCAGGTCCTTTGGGGTCAAAGTGTCCACATTGACGCTCTGACGTCCAAGCTGGTTAACCACTCCATCAATGAACTTCTCTGAGAGAAACAGACACAAAGACAAAAAACTGTTAAGCATAATGCAAGTCTACAAGAACTACCCTGATCTAAATTGCATGATTCAATTGAAATAGTATAAAAGCAAGCCTATCACAGACCTGTCATTTTCATACATGTACAGCCAATCAAACAAACAGCTATAACTTGACAATTATACACCAATGTTGAGACTTGTAGATTATTTGCTTTTGTTCCCAAAACGGACATTATTTGTTACAATGGCACATTGTCTTCTTAGTTTGGTTTGCACTGGCAAGGCAATTTTCAAAGTACTGCAACATGTGCCATCACATGTTAGTGTTGTTGTGTTCTCATTGGTCAGATTGCACTTGTTTGCATTCCTCTGTCATCCATCAAGCAGGATTATTATAATCAAGCTTATTGTGGTTTTATCTGTAGCTGTTGTGGCACAGATTAATATACTGTAGGTATGAAGCTGTCATTCCTGCTCTAATATATGTGAAGTTTGTTTACAAGCTAATTTCGAGAGGATCACGTGCTTATGATTTACCACGGCTGGCTGCATATTATCTTATCACGATCTCCCAATTATATGATTCCCCATCTACTATAAATAACCACAGTTCCAGTCCACAGTTATCTTTGTATGGAAGAAAACCCTCCTTTCCTCCCCCTTCTCCTCCTTTTCTTAGATCGGGCGGCACGGCGGCTCAGTGGCTAGCACTGTCGCCCCACAGCAAGAACACCGCCAGTCCTGGTCCTCGCCAGGCTAGTGGGTGTTTCTGTGCGGAGTTTGTATATTCTCCCCATGTCCGCGTGGGTTTCCCCCGGGGCCTCCGGTTTCCTCCCACCATCCAAAGATATACACAATTCATTACAGATTAAACAATTCAGGCTCTGGTCTAACTCCCTTCATCCTCTGACGGTTCCCTTAGCTGCTGCAGAGGGGGAGTTTGAGAGCTACCTAAGCTCAAGCTCCCCTCTCGCTCTACGAACGGGAGGGAGCCCTGGGCTCGAGGATCCCTTGAGCTCAGGGCTCTCTCCCGGGAGAGCATGCCAAACTAGCTTAAATTAAATCATCAGCTAAGTGTGAACTCTTGAAATAATTTTATATTACAGTTAGAGCACGAATCAAGACTTTGTCGACATAGCATTTTTGCACTGCAGAGAAGAGCAATTG
Source organism: Danio albolineatus (assembly GCA_903798035.1). Classification (NCBI taxonomy): domain Eukaryota; kingdom Metazoa; phylum Chordata; class Actinopteri; order Cypriniformes; family Danionidae; genus Danio; species Danio albolineatus. Next base: position 2,229,670 of record CAIGQQ010039163.1, read on the forward strand.
CACAACTTCTTAAGACTGGGTTGAATTACTTTCCAATCTCAAGTGAATACAGTAAATTAACCAAAACTAATGTAGAAAATGTGCCAGGTTCCATTATATACAGGTACCATTGTGCACAGGAATATCAACTACACAAGTAACAAAACATTAAATGAATAAAAGTGTGACACATGTTACGCTTTGATGCTTAGCCCCATTTAGACTGAGGCTGGATATGAGGGACGCAAAGATCTTAGTCATCATAAAAAGGTCACATTTACAAACGCAGTTAACAGTCTAGCAGCTGCATGCTGGACGATTCACATACAGTAGGACTGGCCGATACCTACTGTACTGTGTACACGTACAGTAAGCTGAATTGCAGTAATATAGTCATGATAAAATAAACGCATCAGTATAGCTCACACATTTAGAAAAAGTGAATCGATTTTCTGTGTTTATAAAAATGGAACCCCGTGAGACCATTTATACAGAAAACAAAAAGGGGCAAGATTAGATCCTTGGAGACTCCCACAGGTCAAAACTCATTTAGTGAATGAACTCATATCAACACTGACTGAGAAATTTCTAGCATTAAAATAGGATATGAACTAATTTAAAGCTTAACCTTTAAAACCCAAACCCGAGTCAGGAGTCTTTGCTTCAGTCTCCTAATAACATTCCCCTAAAGAGACCTTTGTAAAAAAGTTTCCATGCTCACAACAAACTTTCATGTGCACATTTTTGCATTCTTATAAGAAATTTTCAGATGCTTACTGCGCAAGTTTCCCATCACATACCGTAAGCACAACTTAGCTATAGATGTGATTCATTTGAATTATTGCAACAATTTATATTTTCATATAGTAGTAGTGGACATCACGGTAGCGCAGTGAGTAAAACGATCGCCTCACAGCAAGAAGGTTGCTGGTTTGAGCCTTGACTGAGTCAGTTGGCATTTCTATGTGGAGTTTGCATATTTTCCCTGTGTTTGCTTGGGTTTCCTCTGGGTGCTCTGGTTTTCCCCACAAGTCCAAAGACATGTGGTATAGGTGAATTAGGTAGGCTAAATTGTCTGCATTGTATAAACATGAATGAGAGTTGGCGGTTCATTCCACTGTGGCGATCCCAGGTTAATAAAGGGACTAGGCCAAAAAGAAAATAAGTTAATAAATAAGTGAAAGAATATAGTAGTAACAAGAAAAAATAACGTGTTAATGTTTTGAGGTCATTCTTCAAGATTCATTTGACAAACTAAAAGAGGATACAGTAAAAGCATGTATTTTTTTTATTTCTGCAAAGGCCCCTTTAGGGGCTCTGAATGCTTAACATGTATAATTATGCAAAAACTCTGCAGCACAGCCAAAATAATTTTGGAACTTGTTTCTCCTTATTAACATAAAATGAGAAAACAAGCTGAAATATTAAACAAAATATAAAAGCTGAGTTTCCTCGTTCCTCCTGAATTCTTCTTCGTTTTTCTCAGTGCACATTAAAAATAAATGATTTAGCCTTAAATACAAGTCACACTGGGTCAAAATTGCATCATTAGGACGGCATTGAATGCATTAAAATGAAACTCTAAAATTATTTTAAATTAAACACAACGCAGATCATCCTATATGTATCTTTATTTATGAATCAAATTTTTATGGCTCACCATCTACTGTACTGAGGGCCTCCTTACGAGCAGAACTACTTGCTGAAGATTTGAGCAACAATTTTTCGATTTGGGGCTTTGGAGGTTGTCTGGCAGCTCCAGGCAGTTTTTCTATTTTGGTAGCAGGAGTGTGCTGGAGGCTGAAGTAACGCAGCTTTCCCTGTGTTTGACCTTTACCAGGATCTTGTGCTCTCATGGGCCCAGCTTGATACTGCTGAAGCTCAGCAAGAGGGACTCCGCTACGGTCCTGTTCAAACCCACTGAAGGATGATCGACCTGGGGGAAGCTGCGCCACAGTGGCCTGGAGATCAGGGCGGCCTTGTAGGAAGGGGATCTGTGGTGAAGGCGGCTGGATAAAAACCTTATGATTGCGCAGTCCATTTTCCTTGAACCAAAGAGAGAAAACAAGTACATAGAAATGCAAAAAAGCAATTCAGATTGTGAACTTGAACACAAGGGAAACATTCCTTTTGACAAAAATAATTCAAGTGGATTATGGAAAGGTTTTTAGTAGAAATATTTTGAATGACTAATCTTTTTTTTCTCTCAAATGCATCTCAAAGCAAAAATTCATTGAGTACAACTCATGAGTTTAGCCACATTTTTAAAATCACATCAGCCTCCCTTGTTTTGCTGTTTTTGAGAGATTTTAAAAAACAATTATATTCTTCCCACCGAGGCAGAATAGAAGGCCAAACTGACTTTAGAACAGCAGGGTGGGCTTCGATGAACAAACCAGCACACACACACACACTGCCCCCAAAAGCACTGCAGGAAACTAATGTTCAATAGTGCGGTGAACTTTTCAACTCTCACGACTGCTAACTTCAAGAGCTGTTGTTTGATGGTGATTCTTTGGTAAAAAGGAGGTTTTACCTAACATTACATCTCCCCAGTAGATGTGTGCTTATCTGAAGAAGTGCAGGGTAGAGTATAAAAAACTTAGCTAACAAAAAATGTATGTGTCATCTATTCTATTTTGTACACAATAACAATGTATATATGTACCATCTAATTGTTTTTATTCCCTAGCTAAAGGAAAACCATTTCAATCACAGAAGCAATGTAGTTTATGTTTAGATATAAATAATTAAAACTATTATAATTATTGTTTGTAATTATTATTTTAAGCATAAGAACAAGTGCAGCCACTTGCAGGGCAGGGCTGTAATGAAAAACATGTAACAACATCTGGTTTTTAAATACAACATATAAGTTACTGTGTTTCATTACAATTATATTTTAAATAATGCCAATCAGATCAGAGTTATATCTGAAAAGTGTTTTAAATTACCAGATTATGTAGAATTGTATGGTCATTTCTTCATTTTATATTTAAGTAAACATGGGGACTTTAACCATAAGGCAACTGATTTTCCATTAAAAACAACAACAACAACAAAAAACATGCAGTCTGGTAATTTAACAACTCATCATCTTGACACAGAAATCCATTCCCAGAATACACGTCTCTTATGGAAATACAAAGAGTATTTACTTATAAATCTGAAAAAGACGCAACTTCTCAGTACAGTGTAATGTATGCCTGCACACAACAAAACTTTTATCAGCATCAAAGGATTTAATATCTGATCTGAAAAAGCATGAGTTAGAATTGTTTCCAGTAACTCTCATTTTTCAGTTTGATCATTTTGTATGTTGAATAGTTGTCATTGCATTTTTCTAAGAATTTATTTGGAAGAAAATTACGCAGAGATTTTTTAGAATTCACTTAAAGTTTGGTCCCTTCGTTAAACAAATATATTATATAACTTGGTGAACTGCACCGGTTGCTTTGGCTACTTTTACGATAAGTTTGGCGAATTTGAATTAGTTTTAAAGCTTGGAAGAGAGAAATAAACATAACAGAATCATTGGTGTTATGTATGTATAGCTTAAGTATTTCAATGTATTCTATTTTAGAGTGAGTTAATCTTTGAATAATCTAACAAAATATCTACTTATTACTGATTGCTTTTTAAAGCCTGCATTTTGTTATCTACAGTTAAAAATATGTTTTTAAAGTAGCCTCCCAAGACTTGCCCATTTGTAAATAGGATGTGCAAGATGCGTGGTTGCATTTGCTTCTAGTTTATCTGAACTAAAAAGCCAGTTATTATGCTTGATTTTGCAAAATGGCATTTGTTATTGTTATTTTTTAATTTATTGTGATAATTTGAAAACCCAATTTGTTTTTAAATCTTTTATCCTTTTATGCCTTGTTGTTCTTCTAGCTATAAGCTACGGTATAGCAAATAAAGACTCACACTCTGACAGATAATACATTGTTTTTATGTTATATACTGTATATTTCAAGTGTGAGCTTTTAGCAGTATTCATAGATGTTGTTGGAGATTATTTACCTTCCAAAACTCTCGCCGCCCTTGAGGACTCTGTTTGAAGGAGGAAACATCAGAAGGCAGGAAACCTTGAAGGAACCTTTGCAATGTCCTGCTAGCTGCTTCTTTCTGAGCCTTCAGCTTCCTGCACCCATTGGGAATGTTTAAAATACAATTCCACATTTAAAAATAGATACACAGACAGTAGGAGAGAAAATCAGACTACTGCTTTATTATAAGGTCGTGCATTAACTGTCAATGAACGATGTCTTTAAAGAACACTGTAAAAATGTATGCTAATTTACAGCTTCTCATATTTTGCTATGGTTGTTTTGGATATGTTCTATTTATTTACATTTTAAATTGTACTGTGGGGTCATGACCTGCTTTATCTTTTGGGGTTGAAAAGTTTGACAAATTCGGTTTTATTGAGTTTGAAATCATGTCATGCACAATGCAGTAAAAAAAAATAGATAATACGTATCCGCTTGTTAAGTGTGACTTCACGCGAAGTGGCTTACGGGTCTAAGAGCTGTGTGAAACTGTATAGGGAGTTTCATCAAATGGTAATAATAAACATTTACAAAGCACTGTAATACTTTCGAAAATCACAATATATACAGTATCCATGCCTAATATTCAATGGTACAAGTTATACATTTGTTATAAATTGTTTTGATGTCTGTGATTCATCAAGTCCAGAGACTGTTGTGTACACTATGGTTTATAAAATTCACTTAATTGTATTATATGACTACTAATTTAAATGAGTTAACAAGCAGATACTAGTACTTTTTCTGTTATTTTGCTGATAAATTTCAAAGCTTCAACCAAAAAAAGTCAACAAAGGATCATTTTGGCAGTGCATTCATCTGAATAAATATTCATGTGACCGTAGTAAACAGAAATAAAAATAGAGCTATAATAGCATATAATATCTGTGACTTTGTACCACCAAGCCAATCTTATGTTGCACAGATACATTTTTTGAAAAAATTATAACCAAATTGATAGATTTTACCCAATTTGTGGGTAAACCATAATTTGGACATTTTTTCCAAGTATTTTTTTAGCACTTTTATTTAAAAAGTTGTGACTGGTTTGGTGTTCCAATGTCACACTTATACATTCAGAAAAACATTGTTTGACATTTGCTTCATTCATAAAGCAGCAACCCAGATCATTAAACAGGTGTACACATTTTTGAACAACTAAAAAATTGAGCTTGAGCATCATATCAAAAACACTTAGGCCCCGTTTACACTAGTGCGTTTTAGTTTTAAAACGCATAAGTTTTGCTACGGTTACGCCATCCGTCCACACTACGCTGGAGTTTTCGAGCCGCGAAAACTGAGCGTTTTGGAAACGCTGGCGAGACGCTGGCGTTTTTATTCTAAAATGCTGCTGCTCCGTCTCAGTGTGGATAGAGGGAGACCTGTGAAAACGGAGGTGTGGCTGCTGAGATTGGGGCTTTTGGGTCATTGCGTATCCTTCCCTTATTTGTCAAGAGCACATGACTACAACGTCACTGGAAGACAGCAGACCAGCCTTCACTGTAAACACTGTGTTTTCGATAGCCATAGATGTTTTATATTCATTTGTTACTTCAAGTAACAACTTGACCTCGTCGTCTGTCCTCAAAAAGACCTCTCTTGCTTTCTTTGCCATCGTGTTCACCGTTCAACCAGCGTTTGTTGACTAACAATAGCTAAATGCCGAGCAAGACTCGTGCTTCCTGTTTATACTTGAACGCGCATGCCCAGAGTGCGCGAATGGTCACGTGATATACGTTTCTGGTGGCGTAGTGTGGACGGAGATCTGTTGAGAGACGCTAGGTGAAACGCTAGTGTGGACGCGGATCGTTTTAATGCTAAAACGCCGTTTTAAAACTAAACGCACTAGTGTAAATGGGGCCTTAAAGTCACTTGAAAGTGGCTGAAACTGAATTCATAAAAGAACAAGAACAACCACAACACAAGCTTCCACTCACACATTACTGTCATGGACACAACACGAGACTTAAAAGCTCACCTGGAATTGTCATTGAAATGAGGAAAGGTGTTAGCAAATCCTCCAAGAGAAACCCTGGGTAGTTGTGAGAGCTCTTTTGAGATTACCTGCTGAGTTATGTCATCCTGCCAAGTATATCCTATAATAAAAGAGACAGAGAAAACCATAAAGTAGCATACACATAAACTAACTGGATTACTGTATATTCAAAGAAAACCCGCTTACACCTTGAACGGCTGACATTTTAAAAGACATTACAAAGCCCAGACAAGAGAAACTATTTTAAGTCACCATCACAGTTAAGCAGACTGCTGCTCATTTCCCGGCCAGCAAAACTTTCAATAACTTGCTGCTGATATTCGAAGAATTCACATTAATTAGTCCGTATCATTTCTAGCTAATCTGAAGAATTCATGTAAGTACCCCATGTATGCCTTTCATTCATTCATCTGAATTTTTACAAATAAAAAAATGTAACACTTTAAAGAATGGTAAACATGAGCTCAACATCAAATCTAATACTGCACCTCACCAGGAATGAAACCAGGATCCATATTCTCTCATCAGCCGCAGCGAAATACTAAAAACAACACTTTCTGAATTCCAAGAAGGAAAAACAAATAGAAAAATGCCAAACTGATGTGTCAAATCCCGTCTTGTGGATTCTGAGAATGTGTTCATCCAGCTTTCATGCAAATGTCACCCAATCAGACACACTTGAGATTGCTGAGCGCACTGAGGGACACAGGTATGCGCTGATTGAACGGATGGATGGGAGGAATGCCATTAACCGGCACAGATGCGGGGGAACGAGCAAAGATCTGAAGAGCATCTCCTTAAGCCCCTATAGATGTGACCTCATTAGCCTTCTAGCCGCCGCGGACACCGGGTCCTGTTAATCTGTTTTCTTGAAATCCTGATGGGTGGGTTTGAGAAAGGGGGAGAACAATGTAAATTTCGTATTTACATACAACTCTAAAAAATGTCAGAAGACAGATTGGGGGCCTATTTTGGGGTTTTGGCTCAGCTGGGTTACTGTTAAATATCATCTGCCACCATCTGTGGATTCTATACATCAGTGCATTGCATGCTGGGTAAAGGAGAGCAAATGGCACATTACAGATGTCACGTTGAAGGCTGTTCCTTTTGGAAGATCCGAGGATGTGTTTAATAATGTAACACTGGTGTATGAATGATTACACAAATAATTCTCAATTGATTTATGAACAAAAATGCTTGCTAGCAAAGGCTATTTTTAGAGCCAATATGCAAGTAAGAATCCTTAAAAAAAAATGAAGCCTTCATAGATTGTCTGTGTCAGACTATAACTTGTTTTAATATGAATGACTGAAAAGCAACAGTGTGTGACATTTACTTTTTCAGCCATTCTATGACATCTGCATGAAACAAATTATTATAATGTTCAAGATACATTCATTTATTTTCTTTTTGGCTTAGTCCTTTTATCAATCAGAGATCACCACTGTGGAATGAACCACCAACTTATCCAGCATATGTTTTACGCAGCGGATACCCTTCCAGCTACAACCCACCACTGGGAAACATCTATAAACACTCATTCACACACATACACTATGGACAGTTTAGCTCACCTTATTCCCTTATACCACATGTCTTTGGAGCACCCGAAGGAAACCCACGTTAACATGCAAACTCCACACAGAAATGCCAACTGACCCAGCCGAGGCTTGAACCACCGACCTTCCTGCTGTGAGGTGATTGTGCTACTCACTGCGCCACCGTGACGCCCTAATGTTCAAGATGGTGAAAGATAACGCAAATGTAACATAAATCAAAATTGACTTCTCTAAAGTGAGATCTATACAGTTTATAGTCTCATTATTATATGGGAATTCTTGACTCTGATTGGCTGGAAGGCGTGCAATAATATTATTTAATTCATAAGTAGTTCCAGTCAGCTTTAATCACAGTTCAAAATGTGCTACACCAGGGAGCCGATAGAGAGCCAAAACTATGAGCTATTAGATATGACAGTGTCACTTACAAGCGCACACACAATCTCCCTCTGTTTACCTGTGAATCAAAAGCAGGGACTAGGAGATAAAATGAGATCTAACTGACAATGACAAAATAAAATATTGCGCTGCAAAGAGCAGATCTAGTTTAAACTTGTCTATAACTTGATAAATTACCACAGAATAAGTGGGATATTGACTTGCTTTACATTAAAGGATATTAAATGCACTTTACGTCCAGATGGTTCTTTGCCTCCACATAGTCTTTTATTAACAGCATTGTTGAATCACGTTATTGAGCAAATGCATGCATGTTGTAATAAACTATTTCTTCAGTAATCTATTACATGCTCCTATTCCATTTTACTTTAGTCAAAATACAAACTGACATGATTTTTTCCATACTCGTGTATTAAAAGTGCTTGAAGAACGCTACAATTACACACAAACACTGGCATGTCAACATCCGAGAATTTCATACAGACTTAACTAGCTTGACCTTTTACAGCATATTTATTGTCCACAACTGCATAACAGTGTCTTTGTAATTAGCACATATTTACATATTCATCACAACATCTCTCAGCAGGGTGGATGGCATCTGGATGTTTTTCACAGTTATTCTCTTGCAAAGGAGTTTCTACTTCTGTTAACTTCTAATTAAAAAATAAAATAAATTAAAATCAACTGCACTGTATTTTCGGTAATTCAGGCAAATTCTCTCTGTTGTATGTAACACATGCACAAGTGCGAGCAAAAGTGATACGTTGCTGGATGCAGTTCACTCAACAGACACCGGTGTCACTAACAACAAGGCTTTTAGAATTCTGCTGTCCTTTGAAACAAGTTTGTTTAGTTCTGACTGTTAAAGTTAGAGCATTTAAATACAGATGTAAAATGTTAGTAAAAGCTTTATTTTAAGGGTGACACGGTGACGCAGTAGGTAGTGCTTTCGCCTCACAGCAAGAAGGTTGCTGGTTCGAGCCTCGGCTGGGTCAGTTGGCATTTCTGTTTGGAGTTTGCATGTTCTCCCTGTGTTCGCGTGGGTTTCCTCTGGGTGCTCCGGGTTAACCCACAAGTCCAAAGACATGCGGTACAGGTGAATTGGGTAAGCTAAATTGTCTGTATGTGTGTGAATGAGAATTTATGGATGTTTCCCAGTAATGTGTTGCAGCTGGAAGGGCGTAAAACAAATGCTGGATAAAATGGTGGTTCATTCCGCTGTGGCGACCCCAGATTAATAAAGGGACTAAGTCAAAAAGAAAATGAATGAATGAATGTGCTTTATTTTAAAGGGACAGCTCATCTAAAAATAAAAACCAGCAGTTTATTTACTCACTTTCAGGCCATCTGTTTAGAAGAGTTTGTGGATGGTCTTGCATGGCTCGAAGGTGGGTAAATTAAAAGCCAATTTAATTTTTAGGTAAACTATTCCTTCAAATTTACCATGTCAGTGTTAGGGTGTGAGAAGGACAAGAACAGAATGGGTATTTATTTAATTCAAACAGAAAGCAAAAAAAACGCCCAGAGGGAGAAAACTTTAACTAAACAAAGCTTGATTGGGAGGGCTGGCAGGGTAGGATAAAACAAGACAAGGCAAGACTGTATTGTGGCATCACAGGGAAAAAGAACAGCTACAGGACAGAAAACATGAGGAAGCTATAAGGGAACAAAATTAGGAGACAAACACTTGAACTGAATATACTAATAATGGGATAACAAGGAAGGTAGTGCTAGACGATAGAGAGGAGAGCACATGGAACAGAGACAAAAACAAATGTCATGTACTCGGACCAAACAGGATGAGAACACAAGATGTGTTCACAAGAAACACACACACGAGAAAGCACGCAACCACCTGTAAACATGAGCCACATGCTAAGTACAATGCCAACACAAGACTGAACACATGACACAAGCACCAGATTGTACATACACTTACACAAAAGGGAAAGAAAAACCTATTTGTGACTTGTGTAAGAATATTTTGACGATAAAACATATTTTAATAAAATGTGTATTTTTAAATGGTATTAGAGAACGTTTTTATTCTGGACATATTTAAAGTGTCTTCTGGAGCAATTTTAGAATATTTATCTTTAACCAAACTAAAAGATTGTATGTGACTTGTTTCAGTGTTGTTGCAATCTGCATGTTTTTTTGTTGTTGTTTTGTACAATGTTTGCTTTTTAAGAAACTGATGTTATATATTGTATATTTAGTATATGTTTTGCCATGAATATAGCCAATGCTGCAGATATGGTACTGAAACATAAATAAATAAGCACAAAAGCGAAACTGAGACGAAATTGACAAATGCATCAAGATCAAACAAAGTGCTGCAGACAAATGGCATAAACGCACACTCATGAAGAGACAAGAATGGCCAACCTGAGACTGTACATTCAATACAAAGACATATACAAAGACAGAAGAAACAAGTGCACTACATTCAAGACTGGACAAGACTAGTGTCTGAACTCTGCCACCAAAACAATAATAAACAAGCCTGAAGTGGCAGAGCCCTGATAGATAATATTAGGTTTTTAGTTTTTTCTCTCAACAATGAAATTATGACACTCTGGCTTACAGCCATGCAGGCACAGTGTATATTCCTAAAAATATGATTGATGAAACAAAATCATAACAATTTTAATTAATAGTTATTTAATAGTATTTAAATACAACACACAACAGTTCTTTCTGAATATGTAAAATTTGCACATTCACTACACATGCATATTCACCTACTATGTGATATTTGCATGCCATTTTAGTCAAATCTGTCTAACTGTCTGACATTCGGACGAAATGTAAAAATAAAATAAAATAAAATCATTACACCAAACCTCTGACTAAAGGTAAAAACTGCATAAAACCTTGGTAAATGTTGTAAGAGAAATAGCAAGCCCAAGGACAGCTGGGCATTTATGTGTTATGGCAACATTTACCCTGCATGGAAGCACGCACACACACACTTAGATTGTCGTTACCTTCCTGTCACCCACAAGCACTGCACTCTTTTGCCTCAGCAAAGGTCCACCTCATTAGGTCTTGGATGGAGCCTGATATAATGTGCTATTACTAATTAGCAGGCTGGCCATTGATGTCAGCGCTATCAAAACATGCATGAGAGGGGGGCGATGCTGTTGGGGGTTTCAGGCATCTTCTGCTTTTCCTTTTTTCTTTTTCTTTCTTTTATTTATAATACCCTGATCTTCAAATATTTAAATCCTTTTTCAGCATGACTTCTATTCTTTGTTTTGACTGGCCTTTGGCTGTGTGGATCAATACGCAAATAGGTGCACAAGTTAATGTGAAACTATCTTCCAATTAGTGAAGCTGACAAACATTGATTTAATTCTGTTCATCATGAATTGCCTAATTTATTCTGATAGTATGATAGCATAAATTAGGCAGGGGGGAAGGGAGATAGGTGGGCTTTTTCTGGATTATATGGGATTTCCATAGTATCTGTGTTAACTAATTAATTTATATCAGGTGTCGCGTTCCACAAATATGTTACACATTGGTATTCCATTACTTCAAGCATTAGAGGCAAAAATCGAACATGTTTTTCTTGAGACAAATTTGAAATGCTTAATCCAAAACACATTAATGTGCCAAATCCTTATTCATCTTGTTGTGTCTATCATTTTCAGTTTAAGCTTTAAAATTAAAAGAATAGCTCACCCTAAATAATAATAATAAAAAAACTGTCATCATTTACTCACCCTTTATTTATTTCAAACCCTGACTTTCTTGCTTATATTAAATACAAAAGAAGATAATTAAAGAAAGCTGAAAACCTTTAACCACTGACTTCCATAGTAGGAAAAACAAATACTACAGAAGTTATATGATTTCAATAGAATTTAACTGATGATTTAGAGCATTTAAAATGTGTTTCTTCGGGTACATTTCATTGCGCATTTCAGATCACAAATCTACTAGTGGGCACCATCTATAGTAGACAGTTACTTTATATACTTAGAACTGTATAAAAATAACAATTTATTTATTGATAACATGTCTGTGTAAATATCATAAGTGTGAAAAAGTATGAAAAATGTTGGCGTTATACAGTCCAGTGGCATTTATTTAACCTGAAAACTGCAGTCATATGTATAAGCATGTTTTTCTGGTTTCACAAAAATGTAGGCAGAGGCACATATTTATAGTACAATGAGTCTGTGTTCAAACAACCAGAAATGTTTTAAATTGTCAATTCAGTTTTATTGAATTGATATTCAATTAATTTGAGCGTTTTTATTAACTATTTTAATTATAATTTTAAAAACAAATTGTGCACAACCCTGTTGGTTCTTTATTTTGCTTCATTAGAAATTACAGAACAATTGTAAAAAGAGTTTATTTGTACCAACTGATGATCAGAAATCTAAGATCTAATATTGCCGTTAGGGGTTGACATTAGCACCCACCGCCCTGCCAAATGCAGGTGAAAGTCAACTGTGACTGCGGTGGATAATGCATATCAGCACACCAGCCCAATTAGTGGGTTATGATTCATAAATTAACGCATTCCATGTCCAAATCTTTAACAGAGCCATTAGAAGGAGTCTTAAACAGTAAAATAAAAAATATAAAACATAGTGTAGCTCTCACACTGACAGCAACACTAAACAACACATCTTTATAAATTCAATACATTTTACAAATGACAATATGAACAATTATAAATATCAAATCATCCCATAGAATGTTTTCCGAAAAAAACAATACATTTAGACAAATGTTATGGACATACAAGAAAAAGAAAGTTTGATCTTGTGTTTTCATTAAGATTGCGCTTCATATACTGTAGAGTTATAATAATAGACTATTGACTGCATTTGTCTTTCTGTTTGCGATTTATTACATTTTGTAATTTTTTTTATGCTGTTCACCACTAGTTCATTCCTGAAGTGAACTTTGCCTGTACTGTATGCTCATTAGATTCATTTGTTTGCACTGCCACCTTGAACTTGAGAATGAGAGTGTATGATGTGGCCAGCATGTGATAGGTCTACCTGTGAGATATCAGAGGTACAACACTTCATGTACAGTGTTCGACCAGTTAACACTTTGCCAGTGCCACAGGAGACAATTAAGAGGCCACTTTTTCCACAGAAGCAGCATGCCCGAGACTTTTTAGCCAAAAGCACCCTGGCGTGTTTATTGAGCTAAACTCATGCCGTTCACTGAGAAACATCTGGGGTCAGTACTGATGCAAAAGGGCAATGGAGTTTTATCATTATTCACTTATATGCTAGGGTATAATAATCCTTCCCATATAGTTTTTAATCCATAAAAGTGTCTCACAAAAGTTAAAACAATGCAGTTTAGCATGAATGGGCAAAGTAATTTTCATAGTATGTTGTGCAGGAGGTGTTTTGAAAGAGTGAAGTTGAACACACCTACTCATTGTCTCACTGCCAATTATTTCCTATATATATACAGTTTGCTACAATGCCAATGCATTAGAGCACTGTCGATTTCATACCGCTCAACACCATTGGATTAGAACACTTAATCAATTTCATGGATCAAATAGAGGAGAAGATTCAGACCACTTCTCTGTTGATTGTAGGTAAGGAATTATAATGATAAATATTGCAATATGCTAATGTTGAAAGCTCCTTGGAGTTTGTTCATATTATAGTTATTCAGATGTGATGGACCCGCACCATTTAAAATGGAAAGTGTTACAATTTTTCCTGTTATTTCAAAGATTAAAGGCACAATATAGTCTGTCCCAAATAGTCTGCAGCAGTGTGATAAATGCTGAAAAGTGGTGTTTAAACAATATTATTTAATATTATCTGATACTTTTTAGAAGTAAAATAGTAAACACCTGTCTTTATCAAAGGGCACTTATTTTACTTCTTTTTCTAGATTTAATATACGTCTTTTGTGTCTCCAGAATGTGTCTGTAAGTTTCAGCTCAAAACACCAATCAGATTATTTATTATAGCTTTCAGTAGTTTATGTATTATAGCTCTAAACAGCTTGTTGCTGTTTTTGTGTACTGGGCCTTTAAGGCCAGTCCTCCTCGCCCACCATTCCCACGTGCCTGTCAGCGTGCCTCAGTCTCCACCCTCGGCTGCGTCAGACAACAGACAGACGTAAAGGAAGCAGATCTCATGTAACGTTTGTGAGAAATACTACAGTAAGAACTTTATCAATGAGTATCTGATGTGTTTGTTGAGGAGTTGCAACGATGAGTCATACGCAATTTGTTACAAAGTTCACACACACACAGATACACACACACACACACACACACACACAGCTTTGCACACTTTTTGCAAGCAAATGTGACAGGATACAGGTTAATATCCACTGTTGTATGGATATCTGTTATTTTAATGTACACAATAAACCTAATTTAACATCAGCAAACCGGGATTGAAGTGTCTTCTGTTATTATTGTTTTGACACACAGCTGCGGTGATGAAGTAAAGCTGAAGTAAATCGCTGTAATTCATTACAAACATGCACTGTTTTATACACGTGTTAAACTTGTAAAACTCACTCTTGATCACATCTGATGATGGTTGATGATCCTAGCGAACTGAACAGACCTTTTATTCCTGGTTGCTTTGTGCACGTCCTGTCTTGTTGATATGATTATAGACCTTACTACGGTGACATGTTAATACGCAGCTGTCAATCAATTCTGTGGGTTGGGGGAACGCACTTCTATGTCAAGTTGCGATTGGTCACAAAACCGATCCAACTGGTCAACCGTTTTTAATGTTAATGTTAAAAAAAAAGGACTGTTTGTATTTATATCACCCCAATATGACGGTACTGTATATACATTATACCAGGGATCATCAATCTAGGTCCAGTGTCCTGCAGGGTTTAGCTCCAACTTGCCTCAAAACACCTGCATGGATGTTTCAATTATACCTAGTTAGAGGTTGATTAGCTTGTTCAGGTGTGTTTGATTAGGTTACAATCTGCAGGACATTGAACCTCCAGGAACAAGTTTGGTGATCCCTGCACTATACCTACACATATGTCTGTCCAAACAGCTTAAAAAGTTGATTTTTTTTTACCATAGGGGCCCTTTAAATAAGTCTTATATTTTTCATTTCATTCACGTGAACAGATTCGCTTTTAAATGATTTTGTTTTTAATTAGATGAGTCCTTGGACCCATCTTAAACAAACAAACAAAAAAAAAAGCATTCCCCACCCCTGTGCCACCTTATTTTAAAGAAATTCTAAGAATGCTGATTTGCAGTAAAAACTATAAATATTTGTTAACTTATCACACATACTTTTTTCCTCTCAAAAACACATATTACTTTAGCACATTCATGCACCGATACAAAAGAAAAACACAAATGTCAAAAGCTTACCAGGGACTCAAAACTCCTGCAAACCCCAGAGTGTCAGTGATAAATAAATTTAAATCTTTGACAGCCTGGTTTACTCATGCCATGGCTCATGATAACCTGGTTATTTCTGATATTTTTGTGTGGGCTAGTAAATGTCCTGAATGGTTGGTAGCTTAAGATAAAAATGCAGTGAATTTAGTAGCCAAATTGGCTGGTGAATGAAAAGTTGACCTGAAACCCTCTCCTGATCCAATTATGATGAAAGGTCATCTAAATCTCTTTTGCCTCATGCACATTACACAGAGCCATCATCATTGCCCAGAAAATGGCAAAAACAAAACGCACTGCAACAATGTGTGCTAGTCAAACATCTGTTTATGACAGCATTTAGGATTTCCTCAAGAGAGGGCTTCTGGACAGATTAAGACTGCCTGCCTGTATCAAGTGAAGCCCATGCAAAATGATTTGAACTTTGCTGCAAAGCAACAGATGCGGAAAGAAGAGAGAAATAATTTGATATTCATAAGCTCTCTGTGGAGACAAGAACAGCTGAGAACCATTATACTATACTAGCTGCTGACATTTCACTATAATGAAAACCACTTTTAGAAAAAAATAATAATAAGCTAAATTCCATAAAACTAAATACAATAATTGTATCCTAAACTGTGAAGCATATTGTTGGATTTAATTATTAAAATGTTTACAAGCAGACAATTAAAAAGTATGCACAAGGACACTTGCATAAAGCACCGAGACCACAAATGACTAGCAATTTGTTCTATATGGGATTACAGTGTAATGCTCACAGTTTTGCAATAGCGGTTTTGCCAACCCTTCTGACTGTTTACTTTGAGTGTGCAAGGGAGAAATGCAAAAGTAAAATGTAAAACTCGTTATTTAAGATGTTGGAGGGCTAACAGGTACCAATCAAATGTGTTTTTCACAGCCTGATCTGTCAGATATAGTGCTTCTCTCACACTATCAAATAAACATCACATATAAATACATTTGTAGCACACCCAAGATTGCTTGGCAGGGTATAGCATTTTCCCAGCATGCACCGTGGCTGCTGAAATCTAATTTGTTGCCTTATTATTGCTCCTGTAATGTTCTGTATTGTTATGCATTTGTGTTCTCCTGTTTATTTGTGTTTTCATGTTATTTGTTATGCCACTTGCAGGCTTTTCTTTGCACTGCGGGTTAGTTGTGCAGAATGTGCCAGCTCTTTGTTCGCCTTGTCATGTCTTCCATTTTAAGTTCATGTTTTAAAGTTTTTAAATTGTCTGAGAAACAAAGCATGTTAAACTGCAGTCAGACCAAGAAATATGCAGATAGCAGATGTAAAATATTATTTATTTTTTAATAGTGGGCAAGTGAAGGACACTACAATTCATTTATCTAAGCGAGGTTTACAAAATAAAAGCAAACTGTCAGACTTCATTCATTCATTTTCTTTTCGGCTTAGTCCCATTATTACTCAGGGGTCGCCACAGCGGAATGAACCGCCAACTTATCTAGCATATGTTTTACACAGCGGATGCCCTTCCAGCTGCAACCCATCAATGGGAAACACCCATACAAACTCATTCACACATACACTACGGACAATTTAGCTTACCCAGTTCACCTATAGCACACGTCTTTGGACTGTGGGGGAAACTGGAGCGCCCAGAGGATACCCACGCGCACATGGGGAGAACATACAACACAGAAATGCCAACTGACCCAGCCGAGGCTCGAACCAGCGACCTTCTTTCTGTGAGGCGACAGCGCTACCCACTGAGCCACCGTGTTTTTCACCCTCAAACATATCACTTGCACACAAACAACCAAAAGGTGTCATAGATGGTTTGAGAGTTACGTGTAAAAAATATAAATAAATAAATAAAGTAGTGCACCATTGTGATCAATCCATTTTGCTTCTCAAACTGTCTGTCCCTGCTCAACTTCTCTATGTCTTTCTAACTCTTGCGCCCTTCTCGTCTTTCTGTGGGCCATTGGGAGTAAGTAGCTCTAATGCACTTGTCAGAGTGAATCATTTTGCTTCACTGAGCTTCTATCTGAACATGGAGTTTCTACCTGGATGATGGTAAGGCCAGAGGTCAGCGATAAGCCTGGAGGGCCGTGTTACACATCCATACTTGTCTCATGGCACCCGTGTCTGTTCATACGCCTTGTGTTTTGTTAGCTGAACCACAACACCAGAGCCCACGCAATGCAGGGATCAAATAAACTAATGAAGAAATCAGTAGTTTCACAACACACTTGTTCTAGACTGTCAGCGATATTAAGAATGAAGTAAATGGCATGTCTTAAAAATATATTAAACAAAACGTAAAGTCCTCATCTATTGAACATAATCTAGCACGAACGTTGAGATCTTGAGACACATTTTAATAAGGTTTAATTAGTTTAACACATCTTAAACCTGACATATTTATAGTTTAAAATGCGACTAAACAGCCAAAAAGTCGGATTGTTTACAGGTTTCCTGAGACAGTCCTAGTGTGTGTCAAAATTAATCACTGATAATACATCGGCCACTTTATTAGGTACTGTCCAACTGCACATTAATGCAAATTTCTAATCAGCCAATCACACGGCAGCAACTCAATGCATTTAGGCATATAGACATGGTCAAGACAATCTGCTGTAGTTCAAATCGAGCATCAGAATGGGGAAGAAAGGGGATTTAAATGAGTTTGAACGTGGCATGGTTGTTAGTGCCAGATGGGCTGGTCTGAGTATTACAGAAACTGCTGATCCACTTGGATTTTCATACACAACCATCTCTAGGGTTTACAGAGAATGGTCTGAAAATGAGAAAATATCCAGTGAGCGGCAGTTCTGTGGGTGCAAATGCCTTGTTGATGACAGAGGAGAATGGCCAGACTGGTTCCAGATGATAGAAAGGCAACAGTAACTCAAATAACCGCTCGTTACAACCTAGGTGTGCAGAAGAGAATCTCTGAACACACAACACGTCCAACCTTGAGGCGGACGGGTAACAGCAGCAGAAGACCACACCGGGTGCCACTCCAGTCAGCTAAGAACAGGAAACTGAGGCTACAATTCGCACAGCCTCACCAAAATTGTACAATAGAAGGTTGGAAAAACGTTGCCTGATGAGTTTCCATTTCTGCTGCAACATTCAGATGGTTGGGTCAGAATTTGGGGTCAACATTAAAGCATGGATTTGTCCTGCCTTGAATCAAAGGTTCAGGTTGGTGGTGGTGGTGGTTTAATAGTGTGGGGGATATTTTCTTGGCACACTTTGGGCCCAATAGTAACAATTGAGCATTGTGTCAATGCCACAGCCTACCTGAATATTGTTGCTGACCGTGGATCATCCCTTTATGACTACAGTGTACCCATCATCTGATGGCTACTTCCTGCAGGAAACATGTCCCGTCATAAAGCGCAAATCATCTCAGACTGGTTTCTTAAAAATGACAATGAGTTTACTGTACTCAAATGGCCTCTACAGTTACCAGATCTCAATTCAATAGAGCACCATTGGGATGTGGTGGAGCAGGAGATTCGCATCATGGATGTGCAGACGACAACTGCATGATGCTGTCATGTCAATATGGACCAAAACCTTTCAGGAATATAAATAGTACCTTGTTGAATCTATGCCACGAAGGATTAAGGCAAAAAGAGGTCCAACCAGCCACTAGTAAGGTGTACCTAATAAAGTGACCTGGTGAGTGTAGAAACAAGCAATATATACTAAAAACTGCCATCATAATACAATACCCTTTGAATTACACTATCGATCCAAAGTTTGCACAAAGATTTTCTCTTTTGCTCACCAGAGCTGCATTCATTTTGATAAGCAGAAGTAAAACAGTAAAATTGTGAAATGTTAAAATACGCATTCCGTATGTTAATAAACAAATTAAATGTAATTTATGCATGTAAAAACAAAGCTCTAATTTGTCCTTCTTCAGTGTCAGTCTTATAATTGTTCTTTGAATAATAGGAAGTTGAAAAGAACTATTTTTATATTATTATTAATTTATTAATAATTTTATATATATGTTATTTATTAACACTTGAAACATCTTTACTAACCAATTTAATGTGATTTTGCTGAATAAAGTATTAATTTCTATCTTACCTACTACAAAACATTTGAACAACAGCACATTCTGAGTGCCTTTTTAAGTAAACAAACCAATAACTGGGATTCACATAATTAACGACATCAGACTTTGATTGCCAGACCTAACGATTATCAAAAAGCTTCTAAACAGCATGAAAAACATTCTGCTTGTTGTAATTTAGACATCCAGCTGAGTACTGATGCCAAAGTACAAATAACTTCTGAGGTATTTCGGCTGTCCATTATGTGTGACCTCACTTAAGAAAGTCCAGCCATTAAATCCGTCTTAATTCTCACTGTTTCTCACTCTCCCTTCTAGCTGCACCTTCCCAAACTGTCAGTCTATCACCTCCTATCTGTCCCTTTTCATTCATTAATAGCCTTCTTCTGCAGGAGACATCTGTAAGGTCCTATTATCTGACCACGGCTTAAGATCAAAGGGAAGGCACAACACATTAGGAGCGGGATATAGCGCTCAAATCCAGGAAATCTGAAGAACACCTAAAGACAATGGCATGAAATATGGGGCAGCTCACAGCAGGGACGGCTGTCAGTTGCAATGATAGACCCAAATGACAAAGAGAGAGCATTCTTGCCATCCGGTCAATGGCATCGATCTAATGACATTGTGTAGGGTTGTGTGGCGGCGGCTCAACAAATTGCGCGATTTCTACAGCTACTCTAAACTGGTGATAAAGAGAATTGCGAGTCGATGGCATTGATGTTTTCCACATCTATCTGACTATCTCTCTCTCCTGTGAGGAGGAATGTGGAAGTGATGTTGGGCTGCTAAATGGGTCTGTAAGGCTGACAAAGAGTGTGAAGTGATGGTTACGAGGCAGATGTGATCATATCTCAAATGCACAAACACAAAAATGAATGCATACAAAAATGCCACAAACAAAAATGCTCTCACATTGGGCAAATGGACACGAGAGAAATATGAGATACCAGCAAAGATTTAATAGTTCACACATTTGTCATCTGTCTACTGAACTGGGCATGATTTAGTAGACAGAAGCAAAGCAAAAAAAACAAAAACATGCACACAAACGCACACAGGGGAACATCTTAAAGACGTCTGAGATCTCCCTCGCAAAAGCGCTCTGAAATTAAAATAAAAACACTGCAACACAGCACGTCAATCAAAAGACGAGGTTTCAGACACCATCTGCATCCAAAAAGGAAAAAAAAAAGAGAGAGAGAGAAAGAAAGCTGAACGCAGCCTCTCATCCTCCTGATCCCTCTCTCTTTATTTGGCTTGGGTAATTGGAGTAAGTCGGCCATCTCTCTGGCTCTCTAATATTCATTACCATGTTGGTAATTTACCCAAAGACGGTTGCGTGCCTTCCACGCTTTTCAACTCTCATTTATGGCTGTTTGAAAAGATCAAGCTGGGAGCAAGCCTCTGCAGCCTATTAAGGGCTCAGATCCTTCAGCGAGACAGACAGGATGGCTCATGCTGCCCCCACATGGCTGTGCTGGAGACTGACAACAGTAAGACCTATAGCTATGCTCAGATTGATGCCAAAACACGGCTCTGAATAAAGACTGGAAAAGCAGAGCTAAAATGAGCAGTTGTTTTATTTACATTCTACCGAATAACATTAACACAAAGAAAGGTAAAAAAAATAAGATGGCTTAGTCAAAAAATGAATTTCCTCCTTCATGCTGCTACAAATTTAGTTGCTTTTGTTCCTTCTGTGTATCACTAAAGAAGATATTTTATGAATAGTTTTTTATACCTCCCATAACAATGAATTCCACTGGGGCCCAGTGATGGCCATATACAGTATGTCTGTATTTTTATGTGGTTTACAAGGACACAAAATAGTTTAATGACATGGGTATGACCTACAGTATGTGCAAACTGTTCGAGTGGTTTACAAGGACATGCTGCACTGTCCTCATAATTCAAGATGCTTAAAAATCATACCCAACACTGTCTTTTGACATTCAAAATGTGGCACTAGTTTCCTGTGAAGGTTAGGTTTAGTCGTAGTGGTGTGGTAAGGCCATATACTAAGCTTTTTTTACAGTATAAAATACATTACACCAGTGCAGAGTCCTCATAAACCACATGTACAAGTAGGTTGTGTACATGTGCGTATGTGTTTTGTCATTTTTTTGTAAATGTATATTTATCACTAAATCGGTTCTGACTTTTAGAAACATGCATTAAATAATTCTGTACTCTGAATTGAATTTTCTGAATTCATACTAAAAAAACTGAATTTTTAGAGCAGTGGTACTAGTGGTAAAAAAAAATGTCTTTCCAAGTACCACCATAATGACCAGTATTGAAATACAGTAGCATAGTAGGCATAATTAAGCAGCTACAGCCCTGCACATTTCAAAAACGTTAAGGATTCTTATTATTATTAATATTTATTATTATTATTTATTCGCCACTTTAAACATTCTAAATTGTTTGAACAGAGAAATTAGAAATTAGATCTGCTAACTGCGCATTAAAGTAGGCTTTGTGTGTCAGAAAAGCAAGTGATTAAACTATACCGGTCAACATTGAGATATAAAAATATGGGATATGCCCCCAACAACCGTTACAAATACAGGGAGGAAAATAGCTTCAAATGAAAGAATACATAACAAACATTAAAAAATTTAATATAAAATAAAAGGTTTAGCTTAATAAAATCACTGATCACATCTGTGTTATCGCACGCATCAAAGGGTTAAAAGTGTGTTCATTTTTTAACTTTAATTATCCAGCGATTCTGCCACGTATAACTAGAAGAAAGCCTGCGTACCACTACTGGTACACGTACCACAGTTTGAGAACCACTGTTTTAGAGGAAACAAACAAAAACAAATGCAGACAACTGACGTTCATGGACTGATTATGATAATGGATGAAAAAAGCTGATTAATTATCTGATGATTTATTAATTACATGCATGCAGCCACTGATTTAAATAATATCTGATGCATAATCCAGCATTTATCTATGGGTAAAATAAAAGTTGGATAAAACAAAACAAAGTATTCAAAAAGTATAAGTATATTCAAAAGTTAGTATACAATCACAATACAAATACTGACAGCAGCAACAATAATAATGCTGCCCTAATCAATGCTATAAAAGCATAAATAAATCCATAATCAGTGGAAATCCATAATCAGTGGAAATAAAACCATAATCAGTGGAAATCATTTGATAATGCAGCAACAGTTTATGTTTTTGAACTTAAAAAACCTGCTAGAAAATTCTGATCTAATTTAATGTCAAAAGTGCAGTATCAGTGCCCATTTCTGAATTAGCTGATAGTTGTTTAATAAAACTCTGATCTGAAGCACATTATTGAGATTGGCATCATGTCCAGTTAGTAAAACTCATAATGATTTTTCCTACGGCTTAACCAAGGGTCTAAACTTAACCGTTACACATGCGCAAAACTGATAAAAATTAAAACATATTTTGGTTCATAAGGTTTAAGGCTTTTTAACCAGCAAACACAACTAAAATGTCCTCACTAATCAGTTGTCATGATATTTTACAATATTAGTGTCATTTTTGTGTGCAGGTTTAGCTATAAATGTGAGGGCTCGAACATGAGCCCTCACATTTATAGCTAAACCTGCACACAAAAATGACCCACTGATCAGCCCATTTTTCAATCAGATTCACTTAAGTATAGCTACTGTAGTTAATACTTCTCAAAGTAACTTCTTGTGATGAAACAACATTCTTGCACAGCTGTGACAGGCTTCTAACAGCGTCTAGTGTGTAAAGTGCTAGTCAGATCTCCAAATCAGCTCTCTTCAAACAATACATTCCGCTAGACCAGATTAAGACTCGCATCTCTGTTGAAGTTCTCCTCTATCAGTGCTGGTACGTTCAGCCCAGGCCGGCTAACACCGTGTATCATTGAGAAACCTTTCTGTCACGAAAGCCCTCAGATGTCCAATTCAAGCCCCTGAGCAGTGGATGAGTGCTCAGTCTCATCCTTTCATCCCGCTCGCTTTCATCTGTCCGTCTGACAGACAGCAACATCGCGCCACAAAAGATGACTGCACGTTTGGCTGTATGTCAGTTGACGAGCCCTGGAACCGATTGTGACACGCTTCTGCACAGGATAAAACTTACTAGCTAAGTACATTGACAAAACCAAAAACTGCTGTTAAGGAAGGTCTGATGATGTTTTTTCTTTGTTACTCACTGATCTTTAGTTTCGCAGATATTTGCCTGCAACTAATCGTGTCAACAAGGTCCACTACAGCAATCAAGGTTGCTAAAGCTAAAATATGACCAGTCTTTTGTAGGGCACTCATTGAAACACATTGAAAATAATTCTGGAGTCTTATAGGGGGTTGCAATACGTATATGATTGTTTACCCAATGAAAGG
This sequence comes from Danio albolineatus, assembly GCA_903798035.1. NCBI lineage: Eukaryota > Metazoa > Chordata > Actinopteri > Cypriniformes > Danionidae > Danio > Danio albolineatus. Next base: position 2,253,482 of record CAIGQQ010039163.1, read on the forward strand.
TTATATTTAAGTGAATTTGTTTAGCTCACATTTCTATCCTAAAGAATAGAGCATACTGTTGAGTTAAGCTATAACAGAGAAAGAACAGTGCTAGAGTTTGTTTGTGGAATCTTTGATAAATACCTGTAGAAGTGCCAAAAGAGAAGTATGCATTTAAAATTGTAACAGCTAAACATTTTTTGTTGCTTGTTAACAATTAAATGCATATTTTATTATTAAATGTGGACATGGTCAGCAACAGTACTCAGGTAGGCTGTGTTGTTGACACTCTCACCAAATATATATTAGGCATAGGACGTTAACCGTTTTCAAGATATACCGCGGTTTGAAAAAGACAAGGTTTTCATACTGCCAAAATATTCAGCTATACCACTTCCTAAGGTATGCGCAAGATTATTATTTTTTTTAGGTGTAAATTGTAAAGAAATCTGTGTATTTGAAACAAATAAATACAGCAGTCAAGGATTTACTTTAATTATTTAGTCTGACATGTTTACTGTTCCAAAATATTTTAAATGTTTCTCAAAATAAAATATATTGTGTTCAAATGGGAAATAGGTTTTGTTTTTAGCCAGACATTATATATATATATAGTGCAATGAAGTTATTTGACGTGAAAGAATGGTCTTAATTTATGGTTTTAAAAAGTCTTCAAAAGAAATTATTACATGTTTTTTGAAATTAAGAGCATGTTTGGGAAAAAAGTAAGGGTCACTTATTGTGTCACACAAAAAACACTAAATATGGAAAACTGTACTGTATCTAGGTAAAAAGCACAAAAAAGTTACTATAACACTGACATTGAGATTACAATTTAAAAGGTTAATATCAGATTTATTTTTCTTCTAAGGGAAGCAACCTGACAGCAACTAAAGCAACTGACAGCTGATAAGAACTGAAAAATTAACAGTCACAGAAGTTGTTAAACAAAGAGATGCATAATTAGAAAAACAGACAATGGACTTGTGAGTACATAAACAATAATTTCCACAGTGAAACGTATCTTAGGCTTTGGGGAAAAAAAGGAACCAATTAAATGTGATAAGTGAACGTGATAAACAAGCACAGCATAAAAAGTCAATGGAAAAAATCAGGTAAACAAACAGTAGGCATGCAGTATACCTCTGTGGGCCAGTTTCTGGAGAACACTCCGCAAACGCTGCACCGCTGCTGGAGACACATCGTAAGAGCTCACGTCTGATCCTGCATACCTCTGACACTGACCAAACACCGCATCTGCAGAGCAAACACATAATATAGATGTTGTGATGTTTTTTTTATATTAGATAGCAATCATTCTATGACAATGTATAATTAATAATTTAATTACTACTGCAATTACTACTTATCTGTTACAATAAGCCAAATCTTACTACGTATAAGTTGCACACGGGTTAAATAAAAATAAATAAAAACAATTAGCTTTAATGCATACATTACACTTTATACAGTACTTTTAAAAAGTCTGAAAGATCCAATTGAAGAACTGTTGCAACATCTTCAAGACACATATAACCTAACTGCAAACTACAGTAAAGCTTTAGGTATTTAAGTAAAACTAATGCTGCATTTCACACAATCGATTTGTGTTGGGACAACATGAAGGAATTAAGTTAACTGGTTAGTTTTTTTTACAAATTTAAGTGGATTGAACATAAAACATTTCAGTTGTTATGTTTATGTGAATTATGTTGTTTTGAACAAGCAAACATAATTTTTGAGTGTAAAGATGCATTCAGAAAATAAGCCATAAATACATTTAATTTAATATTTAACATTTAAATTCTATTGGCTAAATAAATCAACATTGGTGTCTCCATCCTTTGCATTTAAAACTGCTTTTGTCCGGTGTAGTTGTTGCTGTAGTTCTTCTGGATTTGTTCTGTTTCTTCATGATGACGTGAGATCAGATCTCAGTGTGGAGCTCCTGTCAGACTCCTTCCAGCTGCAATCCATAACTGGGAAACATCCAAACACACTCATTCACACACATGACAATTTACCTTACCCAATTCACCCATACCACATGTTTTTGGACTTGTGGGGGAAACCGGAGCACCCGGTGGAAACCCATGCGAACACGAGGAGAACATGCAAACTCCACACAGAAATGCCAACTGACCCAGCCTAACTGAGCCTGGATCCTCTCAAGGTTTTTTAATTCTTTGATTTCGCCAATTGGTAAAGTTTTTTTTTTTTCCTCACTGATGTCGCCACTGGCTCGCATGGTTCAGGACTTGTAGAGTTGCGCACTGATGGATTACTCTTCAGTGTTTGGACTATAATATTAAACCATACTGAACTGAACTGAACTCCAACACTAAAAACTAGACTGACACTGTTTCAATTTACTAAAACCTTCTATGTGAAGCTGCTTTGGCACAATCTACATTGTAAAAGCACTATACAAAGAAAGGTGAATTGAATTGAATGGAATTGAATTTTAATACAATGTCACAGACCAAATATTTGAATCTTGTATTTAATAATCAACTGATCTCAACAGCTCACATAATTTTTCATTAGACTATATATAAAAATAGTATATATTGCATTATAAGTAGCACATGACAACATAGTTCTTGATATAAGCCAATATGTATCATATGTTAAACAATATAGGGTATTCTGAAATATATGGAACATGATACCATGAACATGGCTTCCTGCATAATATCCTGAACCCATAATAGTCTGTCTTTTTTTAAAGCAGTCGTGTCCATCTAGTTCACAATCGTGACCATTATGACAGAAAACCTGCCTGTCCGTGTTGGGCTTGAGGGAAAAGCAGAAATGTTAGTGTCCACCGGCCGTCAGTTTATTTTGTGTGGCTGAAGTTTCTGCTAGGGGTCATAATAGCCGCAGGGGTTTAGGGTATTTTCTTTCTTTCTTTTTTGACACTTTCAAGATAAGCACACAGGCCATCAGGAAACGCACCTATATAGACACACACACACGCACACACACACACACACACACATTATCTGGCCCCTTGTTTATCTCCCCATCACCAGGGACCTGGTGCCACTCAATAGTCCGTTGCCAGGCAACCCAAAGCATGGCTCAGATTGGCTTCATAATTCAATGGCTATCTGGGCGAGCAGGGAGGATGCAGGGTATAGCAGCTCCCCACCACGAATACTAATGACCACAAGTGCTCCTGCAACATCTGACAGCAGTTTCCAGCTATTTTGCGTAAGTGGTGATCATATGCGGCATGACATGAGCAGCTCTGTCAGAATTATGTCATCTGATATGGCATACACAGGTCAATTTGATAGCTATATATATATATATAGATATCTAATTAACCATTGTTTTATATATCACAAGATATATATATATATATAAATATACTGTATGTGTTTAAGTGAAATGCACTTTTATGAAATGCAGCTTATTCTGTACTATACTAATGACACTTTTTCTAAATTTAAAATAAGGAATTTGCATGGAATAACAAAAAGATGCAATACTAGTTGTCTAAATATTTCTAATTCTGACCAAATGTCAGTTTCTTCATTAAAAAAGCAATTGTACTTGAAATATGGAAGAAATGTCATCAGACCTTTAAGAAACAAAATATTGACACTTTATTCAAGCCCATCACTAGGCCCACACGGAATCTGCGCACGCAGAATCCGCAGATTTCCGCAGATTTTTAGCCCATCATTGATTCTGTTTATTTACTGGTGTAAATGTGTGTGAATTTATATTTATTCAGTTTTTTTATTTAATTTCAGTAATAATATTGACTACTATGAAAATTCATTCATTCATTCATTTTCTTTTCGGCTTAGTCCCTTTATTAATCCGGGGTCGCCACAGCGGAATGAACCGCCAACTTATCCAGCGTTTGTTTTACGCAGCGGATGCCCTTTCAGCCACAACCCATCTCTGGGAAACACATCCATACATTCTCATTCACACACATACACTACGGACAATTTAGCTTACCCAATTCACCTGTACCGCATGTCTTTGGACTGTGGGGGAAACCGGAGCACCCGGAGGAAACCCACGCAACCACGGGGAGAACATGCAAACTCCACACAGAAATGCCAACTGGCCCAGCCGGGGATCGAACCAGCGACCTTCTTGCTGTGAGGCGAACGTGCTAACCACTAGGCCACCGTGGCGCCTACTATGAAAATGTACAACGCAATTTGTAAAGTACTATTTTCTGTCTTTTAGTAGAGATTTTATATGAGAGACTTGCTTTGTTTACCAAATAAAGTGGATCTATTTGGATTCACATTGTAAACATTAAATAAAAGTTAAAAAGGTATTACTTTTTATTTTATATATTAATTTTTTTGTTATAATACTCCTAAAATCATTCCACATAAATCCGCAGATTTTTAACAAAAAATCTAAAATGCCCGCAGATTCCGTCTGGCTCTACCCATCACTAATAAATACAGCTCTTATAAATAACATACCAATGTACAGATTTTTCATGTAATACTTTTCCATAGTACTGCATTAGACTAATATTAAATGTATTTTTATTTTACCTATTGGTGTTTTTTGATTACATCTGTTGTCAGCATTTGTGGTCATTTGAGATAAAAGCATCTTCCAAATGACCAAATAATTGTCAAATGTAAACATGAGCAGTTATCAAAGCAGGAATGTGTGAGTGAGAGTAAGAACAATAAAAACAATTCAGTTCAATTCGAGGAACCAGTTAAAACAACAAGATGATGACAAATAAAGCTTCAACAGCTTCACTGTACACCCTAAATTTCTCTTCCTCCTTCTGACTGGAAACCTGCCATGTCTAAACTTTCTCCATGCACAGCAGACACATGACAAAACCAGCAGCGAACAGACCCTTTTCACTGCCTCCGTGTCGGTTTCCATCGCAACCTCCTCACTGTCGCCTGCCTTTTTTTTCAGTCGTCTCCGGGAATAATCACACTCTAATTACAGTCATCGCACTCAAATATAGACTCGGCTGCGCTTTCTTCTGACCCGGCGACCACCGAGATCTACACTGTACAACCATAAAACCGAGCCTCGGGGAAATGAATGAGTGCTAATATAAAATCTATCAGGCAGCTTGAATTATCAGACATGATACATTTGCTTCCCACTTGGTGGTAAATGATATGCCTCAAGAACTCTGCACTTTGTCACTCATTCGCCAAATGCTCTTCATACTGGCCGAGATAAGCTTAATAACAGCTCTGAGCAGGTCTGTCATGGAGAAAATCCTGGACTGCTCTATCATCAGTATTGTGGCTGTGACAGATCGGAGCTGAAGAGAAAATGGATTGACATTTCACAACATTAGACGTATTTAGAAAAAGATTTGCAAACTGCCTTTGTCGCAGAGCACGTTCTCAATATGACAAGTGAAGCACATCGAATTCTGACCTTACACATAGGCAAATCAATTATATTTAAATTAAAATCTGCTGATATAATGGTGAATAAACAAAACTAACATTTAGACTTGCAATAATAGTCATACAGTAATACTTATACCCTAAATTAATACACGTGTGATTAAACAGATCTAATGTTATATGATGTAAAATAAAAATATATATTTAGGTGAATGTAACTTTAATGGTGTTATATGTTATTCACGATGATAAATCTACCTTAAATGTGCTGCAGTTCTTATGATCTGCCACATGGAGGAGGCTTAGCCAGCAAAACGGGCCACTGCTTCACTCCTGTTCCAGATCACAGCACAGCACTCCCACTGGGGAATGAAAATGTTCAATATATTTATGGCCTATAGTGGTTGTAGATGCTGCTGTCTAAATCTTGCATTAAGGATCGTGGCTTTGATTCAAGATGTTATGTATATATTGGTCAAAGACAAAATGGGGTTTTCAAGCATCAAAACAATGAAAGTGTGATGCAGCTTTTATCTTTATACTAGAATGGGGCCTGTGTGTTTGTCTGTCTGACTGATTGATTGACTGATGATTGATTGATTGATTGATAAAAAAATACAATATTATTTACCAATAATTACAGAAGGCATCCTCAAACTGTCATTTCAGAGTGACAACAGTTTATATACACCAAAAATAACTCTTTTGATTAAGAATTTTGAGAATCAGAGTGCATACAGTACATTGCCACAGGTTTTACCCTGTCAGCAAGAATTTTTTAATAGTTTAAAAATCGTTCAAATTTAGTACGATACTAATTTATTAAATAGGATATATTTTAATAAGTACAGGTTAGAATATGTACAGTGTGTTTCATTTAATATAAATATGTATATGGTATATGTACGCCTTTACACTAATATGTACACTCACAGGCCACTTTATTAGGTACACCTGCCTAACTGCTCGTTAATACAAATTTCTAATCAGTCATTCACATTGTAGCAACTTAATGCATTTAGGCATGTAGACATGGTCAAGAGGATTTGCTGTAGTTCAAACTGAGTATCTGAATGGGGAAGAAAGGTGACTGTGAAGATGGCATGGTTGCTGTTACCAGTTCTGTTGGTGCAAACGCCTTGTTGATGCCAGAGGTCAGAGGAGAATGGCCAGACTGATTTCAGCTGATAGAAAGGCAACAGTAACTCAAATAATCACTCGTTACAACCAAGGTGTGCAGAAAAGCATCTTTGAACGCACAACACGTCCAACCTTGAGGCAGATGGGCTACAGCAGCAGAAGACCACACCGGGTGCCACTCCTGTCAGCTAAGAACTGGAAACTGAAGCTACAATTCACACAGGATCACCAAAATTGGACAATAGAAGATTGGAAAAACTTTATCTGATCTGATTTCTGGTCCAATTTTTGCTGCAACATTCAGATGGTATGGTCACAATTTTGCATTAACATGAAAGCATGGATCCATCCTGCCTTGTATCATCGGTTCAGGCTAGTGGTGGTGGTGTAATGGTCTGGGGGATATTTTCCTGGCACACCTTGGGCCTATTAGTACCAATTGAGCATTGTGTCAGCGCCACAGCCTGCCTGAGTATTGTTGCTGACCACGACCATCCCTTCATGACCACAGTGTACACATCTTCTGATGGCTACTTCCTGTAGGATAACACACCATGTCATAAAGCGCGAATCATCTCAGACTGGTTTCCAAATCTCATCTTTGGTAACTTGTTAAGAATAATAAAGAGATCAAGAGGGTATATTTTATGGGTTTTTTTCTTTACTTGACTAAAGGGAGGGTCTACATCATTAAAAAACAATTATTTTAATCACCTTCTATAAATGGTTCAGCCAAACACACTTCTTACCAAGACAAGAAGCCAGTTGTTGATTCTGGCAATCCTATAACTACAGATCTGAACTCAACAGGCACAGTCAAAGGAATCAGAGCACTATTTCAGGCAAATGATACTAAGTGAACAGACTGAGAGCATTAGGAGTGCAATAAGAAAGCAGACTGCATTTCAAACCATTTGCTGAAACTACTGAACTAAAACTAACAGAAGGAAAAAATGCAAATGCACAGCAACAGGAAAAAATATTGCACTAAGTGGCACTTCTGTGCACATACAATACATAAAGAATATGTAGTCTGCCATGCCTTTTGGCAAATGCAGAAGAGAAAGTCATTAAACTTGTGTCACATACACTATCTAAGATGTTCTCCTTTTTTGAGAGACTGGCATTAAAACTGTGTATACCAGACTTGCTAAGTGGCTTTCTTTTCTCATATTATCTGCTTCCCCTTGAGTACACACTTATAAAGCTTCTTCGTCTTCTGGGCAAAGACAGCACAATATTACAGCAACAAACGTGTTTAACCTTATCTTGCCTTGTCCACTCAGTTTCAAGTCACTGGGTCTGCGTTATTCACAAATCTATAATGGACTAAAATCTATCTCCTGGTTATGATTCTCATATTAAACTATCATTCTCAGAGTTGCCTTCAAAGATGGCGAGCATCTGGAATGAATTGCTGTATTATAGTCAAATATTCACAAATAACCATAACTCAGGTCTTCCTGCTCGATGCTTGTTTCGATAAGAGAGCAGGTCATGAGGATGCAAACGGAACTCTTGGGAATGAGCAAATGTTTGCATTGAAAGTGCTGAAGCAATTACGCTAATCGATGAAACAAGAGAAACACAATGTTTCAACAAAATCAATGTTAAATGAAGAGTATTACTTTAAAGAGTATTAGACTTTCTCTTCAAGTCTGTGGAAAATAGTGACAGATTTCTGAAAAATTTTAATCCTAAAATTTTAATCGCCCTTATGTGTTTCCAAACCTTTGTGAGTTTCTTTTTTTTCTATTGAACACAAAAGAAGGTATTTTGAAGCATGCTGATAACTGGTATTCACAGACTTCCATAGTAGAAAAAATACAATGGAAGTCAAACATTCTTCAAAAAATCTTCTTTTGTGTTCTACAATAGAAAGAAGCTTATATAGGTTTGGAACAAGTGGAGGGTGAGTAAACGCTGACAGATTTTTTATTTAGGTGAACTATGTATTTATTGTGTCATGACATGAGATGGGCTGATAATGGCAGAGCGGGAGGCTGTGGCTGTGTGCGAGACAGCAGCAACAAAGAACAACTGAGAGCTTGACAATTATTCAGATACTCAGTCAGCTGTTCAAAGATGTTAAACCATTACTATAATGAGTCTCAGAAAGACCACAAGGATCGCCACAGAAAATCGATTCCACTGTGCAGAGTGAACCACAGAGTGATACTAATGAAGATAAAGAACAGCCCGTGCCACACAAGAGGAGTCCATTTTTGCAGCATTAAGAACCACAAATGCACTAGATTATCAGGATATGTTGAGGCCTTTGTTCATTGAGGCAATTAGTTCATTTGCAGATCTTATCGAAGGTTTAGCCAATACGGCAGTGTAATTGTTACTAAGGCATTATGTCACTTCCTAAAAGGGCCAGACAAAATCTTTGGAGTGCGTATTGCTAAATTTATCAAAATGGGAAAATGTGGGACTCGTGATCAAACCTCTTGAGATATATATTCATTCATTCATTCATTCATTCATTCGTTTTTCTTCAGCTTAGTCCCTTATTTATCAATATTATATGGAATGAATCGCCAATTATTCCAGCATATGTTTTTTGCAGTCTATGCCCTTCCAGCTGCAACCCACAACTGGGAAAAATGAAAATGTGGGACTGGCTTAAAACGAAAATGTGGGACTCGTGATCAAACCAGATGAGATATATTCACTCACTCATTCATTCATTCATTCATTCATTCATTTTTCTTCAGCTTAGTCCCTTATTTATCAAGGATCCCCACAGTGGAATGAATCGCCAATTATTCCAGCGTATGTTTTTTGCAGCCTATGCCATTCCAGCTGCAACCCACGACTGGGAAAAACGAAAATGTGGGACTGACTTAAAACGAAAATGTGGGACTCGTGACCAAACCAGTTGAGATATATTCATTCATTCATTCATTCACTTTTCTTCAGCTTAGTCCCTTATTTATCAAGGGTCCCTACAGTGGAATGAATCGCCAATTATTCCAGCATATGTTTTATGCAGCGTATGCCCTTCCAGCTGCAACCCACAACTGGGAAACACCCATACACTTACATTCACACACAAACACTATAGCCAAGTTAGTTTATTCAGTTAACCATAGCAGATGTCTATGGACAGTGGGGGAAACAGCGACGTCCTCGCTGTGAGACAACAGTGCTCACCACATTTTAGATTAAGCCAAAGACTGAAACAATATTACTAATACTGATGAATAAACATTAAATAGCAGTCCTGATCTAAAGTAGTTATAACATTAAAAAATTGTTTACTAGTTAATACAATAAAATAATAATAACATGTTACTCAAAATGGGCGCCACGGTGGCGCGTGAGTAGCACGTTCGCCTCACAGCAAGAAGGTCGCTGGTTTGATCCCCGGCTGGGGCAGGTCCCGGATGGGCCAGTTGGCATTTCTGTGTGGAGTTTGCATGTTCTCCCCGTGGTTGCGTGGGTTTCCTCCGGGTGCTCCGGTTTCCCCCACAGTCCAAAGACATGCGGTACAGGTGAATTGGGTAAGCTAAATTGTCCATAGTGTATGTGTGCGAATGAGAATGTATGGATGTGTTTCCCAGAGATGGGTTGTGGCTGGAAGGGCATCCGCTGCGTAAAACAAATGCCGGATAAGTTGGCGGTTCATTCCGCTGTGGCGACCCCGGATTAATAAAGGGACTAAGCCGAAAAGAAAATGAATGAATGAATGAATGTTACTCAAAATGTACCAAGGAAATATTATTGAAAATTGGTTCGTAATAACTTACATTACTGTGTTAAAGCGAGATGTAATTAGTTACTGTAACGCATTATTCATAACACTGCTTCTATACAATAAAAGTATAATGTATTAATTATTTTTTCACAGATGCAATTATGTTAGCAACAATGCATCATGTTTAAATGTCAACTATTATCTGATGCACCCTTTTTAAACTGAGCAAATCTGGGAATATTCCCATCCATATTCTGACATGCATAGACAAATGGGGTTTCAGGGGTAAAATGACATGAAGGAGATTAATAAGTAACATGATTTTCATTTTTGGATGAAACTTTTAAGCTTGTTGGCTATGACTACTGGCAACAAAAGATTACATCTAACATAAAACAAATCTAATGTTCAAAACTATTTTTTATGACGAAAATACAAGTGAAAGGTAAACTGTAGTATTGTTAAAAGTGTTATGGTTAAAGAGCTAGCTCATTTCAGTGATGTTGATATTATCAAAAGCAAAGGTAAAACATTACTAATCAGTTTTGCATACCAGTTATTGGTCTCTCTATCAGTTCTGTATCACAAACAAACAAAGATCAGTATAAAATTCCCACTCAAGGGCTAAAATATAGGTTATTATTAACCTAATAAAGAAAACACTTAAAAACATCACTTGATTTTTACTGATGTAGGTTTTTTCTTTTGCCTTTTAAAGACGCCATATACTGTAAATACTGAATTAAGCATCCTGACTCAAGTTTAAATCAGGTTTGAATATACCTCATGCAATTGTTGCTCAGTAAGTCTCTCGATTTTTTTTTTATTAAAGTCTCACACATATAGTAAGTTAAATATAGACTTAAAAATAACTAAGGAAGAAAATGGTCATTGCTGTTAAATTAGGAAATGTTGTGGCAAATCAAACAACGCCTGAGGCGTGCATACTAACAATCCCAGGTATCCTGAGACGAGCTGCTTGTCAGGTCTGGATGACACAGAATCAGACTTAAAGTACATGCAAATGATGATGGCCCATAAGTCACACAGTTTTGTGTTTTCATTGGCCTTATATCCATTGGGGTTTTACACTCTTGGATTTTACATGAGAACAAGGAAACAACGGTGTCTGAGGCTCACGGTATGGCCATATTCATATACTGACTTATTATTATTATTCGACTATGCGTAGGTATATACAGATTTTTTTTATAGGGCACCTTTCTGTTTTTGACACTGCTATAATGGCATCGAAAATATTACTAACATTTAACTAGAACTACAGCACAGATTACAATATTTTTAGGCAATTTTCCCTTTTCATTATCTTATGTTACACTTTTTCTGCATACTTAACCAAACATGCAGCAATTAATGAGCACTTTTGTTCACACATCAGAATTAGAGCTTAGGTTACAAAACCACAAGCCAATAACACCAAAATAAAAACACAAGCCTGAGTTCTTGTTTTGAAAAGATCTCGGATTCTTAAAGTAGTTATTAAAACTTTAAATGTTGAACTTAGCAACTGCAATGAGATACGTAAAGAAGAAACACAGTGAAACTTGTTAATTGTTCATGCGCCAACTCTCTTCAAACTCAAAGCTAATTTAAGGAGAAATTACATATAATTGCCCATATTTTTCCAACTTAATTGCATTTTTCATGCAACTGAGAGTTCTAGACGACACAAGAATATTAGATGGAACTTGGTGTATTTTTAAAGTCAGAAGTTTTATGAGATTTACAACAATATCAAAACAGCCATGGATTATAAATGTTAAGGTTAGTCTATAGTATAACTTGAATAATCAAAGTTAGTAGTTGTGAAGCTTTTCAACATCTAACGACAAGAGTCAAAGCTAAAGGTCAAATTCAGACTTCAGAAAATGTCAAGTGATTTGTATATCAAGTCAATCAGTATGTGAAAATGCAGATGCATACAGCTCCTGTCCAGAAAGAAAAGGTTAGACTGTCTAAGGCTAAGCAGATAACGACTTACATTCTGATCTTAAACATACAGAGTGTCTGTTTAGGTTTGCAGTCCGCTAGACATTTCATATCTCTTTTCTGAATGATCAATCGGCTCTGCGAAGAGACTATTATATTTGAGAGACTAATTGGCAGCTTTTCTGCCGGTTTATATAGTTTCATGAAACCCTGGGCACTGGCGGTCAAACTATCAGTCATTTACCCTTTACAGAGACAGGTTTAGACAGTTTGACTCTTATTCTCTTTAATGGCATGAGTAAATAATGGCCTCTATGAATGTGTTTGTCTGTCCCTTGAATTGTCCTGTTAGTTCAGGAATATTCCAGCATTCCTCTTCTGAAGAATTTCATGTGTCAACCTCCTCCTTTGAGAAAATAGTTTTCATACCATTAAAACAGTGCAAGGCAGAAATATTGCAGTTGGCAGGCAGTTTATGGTGAAATAAGGGAGCAATAAAGAACATCCTTGAGCACATTGCAGTAAGTATGAAACGTGTCATCAAACGTGTCTGATTTTTTAACATTAACGTCTTAACGTGGTGCCCCCTGATACTGAAGTGTTTTCAAACCCTGGACTTTTATGGATGATCTCAGTCTGTAATTATTATTCTGAGTGGAAGAGAGATCACGGAGGATCAATAGCTGGCAGCTCAACAGCAACAGATAAATCAAAACCCAAATGTTCTTATACAAGAATTTGCTTAGGCTCATATTTCAGCCTCTTTTCCAGCATTTACATGGAATCAGAACTGACACACCATAAATAGCTGTTATGTTATTATCTGCCAGTCAATTCATGTGAATTGTGCTATTCTGTTAAATGTTTGGGAAAGCATTGAGTATATAGGACTCAGTGCATTCAATCACTGCAAATTACATGAAATAACAATACTTGGACAAAAAGAAAATTATAATAAAATAAAAAATGCTCACTATTTACTCATCCTTAAGTGATAATGAACCTTTATGGGTTTCATTCTTCTGTTGAACACAAAGGAAGATATTTTGAAGAAAGATAAAAACCAGTAATCATTGACTTCCATTGTAGGAAAGTTAAACAATATTAAACCACACTAACCTGAGTTAAACTGAACTTCAACTCTGAAATCTGGACTGACACGGTTTCAACTTACTTTAATCTTCTATGTGAAGCTGCTTTGACACAATCTACAGTGTAAAAGCGCTATAGAAATAAAGTTGATTTCAATTGAAAAAATTGAAAAGCAAATATGCAATTCATTGGTTACAGCATTCTTCAAAATCAGTCAAAGCTTTAGACAACATAGGCTCATTCTGAAAATGTAGCCATATACACGCTTCTGGAGATTGCAAATTATGTAGCCAGAAGTACGTATGGCTGTGTTTCGTCTTTGATACGAACGCTACAGTGCGATATGTAGCGATGTGACCGCTGACCACGGCGACGGGGTTCGAAAGTGGGTAAGTTAAAAAAAAAAGGGGGGGAAATAAAAAAAAACAAGTAAATAACTGAGTGAGAATGTGGTAAAATTTGAAAACCTGGTAAAAAACAGGTGAGGGCTTTTCTTTTTCGGAACTGCTTTTTAAAACTGTTGGCTGGATTTATTGAAGTGGATGGGCAGGTCAATCGGTGCTTTTAAAAAACACTATTGGTTGGGTTTAGGGAAGAAGGAGGGTGGGTCAGTTGATCGCTCAGTCAGTCAGTTGACAGTGGCCTCTGGTGGATTTACACAAAAACAGCAGGCGTGAATGGCACTCGCAAGGGAAATTTGAGATCTCAAAAAGTGTAGACAGCAGTCTCTGTTGGATTCGCGAAAAAAAAAAAAAAAAGAACCTTATGGGACGTATTTGTTGCTCTTCAGAAATGTATATGGCAGTATGAGCCTGGGTGGGTTTAGAATAAGTGAAGGGGGAGAAAATGACAGAAATATGACAGAAGTTAAATTTATGGGTAAACTATCCCTTTAAAAATTAAAACAACATATTTATATAATATAACAAACATAAGTGTTTAAAACTTACTTTAAACTATATATGTTGTAAGGCAGACGTGTCAAACAGAGTTCCTGGAGGACTGCAGCTATGCACAGTTTCTCTAATTAAACACTACTCGTACTAATTAAGTCCTTCAGTCTTGTTTGAAATCTGCAGACAAGTATGTTAAAGCAGGGTTGGAACTACAGTTGGCTGCGGAATAGAGTTTGACACCCCAGTTTTAAGGCCTTCACTCACAACGGCTAAGCCTTTCATAAATGACCATTAGCATTTGCTGTTGACATTATTTATTAAATCAGTCTAACATATTTATTTTATGTGCACAATGAAATTCCCTTTAGGTGTACAGTACTGTATATGTCCATAAGGAAGCACAAACTGTATCTAAACCAATGACTATAAAATATGAACGACGCGACAGCGCCATTTTCCATTAAACACTGTGAAGGAAAAATCATCTCGTGACGGCCACAAACTGTCGCAAAAGACTGCTGAAATTGGAGCCAGGGCATGCGCAGAAGGACATTCCCGTGGAGCCAGAGGCGGAGCAAGCGGAGCGAGGCGGAGTTGCAATTTTAAACTTGCTCCCGTCCAAACTTTCCCACGTCAATCAACTGCGCTCCGGAAGTTCGCTGTCTGGACTTTATTTTTTAAATATTTTTTTATAACGAGCAACATTTTTCTATACTATTTAGTTTATAACAAGCAACATTTTTCTCAGAGAATTATATATACTTAAATTAACCTTTGCTTTATTTTTAATATTTTATCTTCAATTTAGAAACAGAAATGACATCAGCAGCCGTCACAGCCACCACTGAGGCCAAATGTAAGTATAAATAAAGGAATAATTAAATGATTGTAATAATTACATAACGTTATAATAAAATAAGTATAATTGTAATTTTTGCGTGTTTGTACCAATGGTTTGTACCTGCCATTTTCAGTTCGTCCGGATTCAGCCACAGCTGCATAGTTGTATTTGGAAGGTTCTATAAATGATTTAATTGTTGATTTTAAAATAAGTGCATATATTATAGCCTACTACAATACACCAGCTTACTGTTGTAAAAATTAAATAATATCTGTTTACTATAGTTAATACTACAGTAAGTTAATACTACAGTATGCTGGTGCATTCATTTATATAAGTACAATGCACCTTAGTACTGAATGGTTTAAAAAACACTATAGTTTGAACTATAAATTATTATAGTATTTTAGCTTGCAGATACAGACCACTGTCATGTATAATGTTAGGCGTTATCTTAGCTAACGTTAATACATATTAGCCTAATGTTACCTTTAACTTAGCCCACATTTAACCTTACCGAAAAAAACTCAATGATCCATCAGATCCTGAAGGCCGGTTAGTACAGTTTATTGCTGAACAACGCATTTGTTCGCTGTGAAATAACACAGTAATCGATTATTATTAGTTTGCTATATCTTAAATTCTGCTTCAGTCTGCTCCTGAAGCTCCGACCGTCGCCTGAGGAAAACTGTCAATCACAACTATCAATCATGACGACACGCCCTGCTTTTTTAGCATCAAATTGCTGGTGAAAAACATATTTTTTTGCAAAAATGAAGATCTGCAACTATATCAGCATGATAAAAACTGCCTAAAATGACCAAGACCATCTTTTAGGATACTTTGATTTCAAGTGCAATTATTTTTTTTTATTTGGGCTCAAGTCTCGTTCATTAACATGGAGGAGGCGGGCTTAAAACTTGTACTGCAGCCAGCCCCCAGGGGGCGATCTAACGGACGAGACCTTCACTCGAAAGCAGGCGTGAGGCACACTTGATCCAAACTAACACAATTTGAACTGAAGTGGTAATGAAAGAAGCACTTATTGATCTACCCAGTGTGTCTTTAAAAGTGCAGGTCCTTGATAACCACATCAAGTCGTGTTTTCTACAAGCCCATCCTCAATGTTGTAATGTCACGTAATGCTTAAATGTAAGTCAAGCACAGAGTATAGTTAGTGCGATGTGACAATAAAACAAGCCCACTCACATACTCCAAGCTTCCTCTAAAATGCTTCCTAGTTTCACAGAGCCAGACTTTTAACTACCGGTGTGAAGTCTGGTCCATTTCACAGCTTTTCTAGCCAAGAACCACCCACTAATCTTGAGGGGAAAAACATCAGACTAATATAACAGGCAAATCGTCAAGGCTGGTTTCATTTTCACAGGCACAAATTTAAAATGGACTGAAATCACGATATAAGACTGCCAAGCACAAGTGGTTGATGATGGCACAACGTTCTCTGTGAATGTCTGGAGAGGCCTAGCCAGAAGAAAATAGCAGAAAATGCATACTGTGCAAAAGCACTGATTATAAAACCAAAAAGCTCTAACATACAATGATGCTTATCTACAGTATTTACAGATTATTTGCAAAAAATAAAAATCGAGATCTTCCACAAATGATATATTATAAAAACGTAGTTTAATCAACTGTAGTAGTCTAGTGTATTTTAAATATACTGGTGATATAGCTTACAAGAAAAAGTCATAATTCATTAATAAGTCTCTCATTTATAATCAAATCTCATAGTGATATTTTTAATGAATCTTGAGAGATTTCCCCATATTTACCAGTAGAACCACTGATGTAGTCTTGAACTCTGAACATTTTTAACAAAGTGTTAAAAATGTGTGTATATTTCATTCTTACATTGTCATTTTATTACAATAGCAAAGCAAAAAAAAAAAAAAAAAACTGTTCAGAATATTTCTACATTAAAATTAACTTAATTCAGTACGTTACTCAGTATAATACGAATATGAATGGCCATTCTATATGTTATAGAATTCTGGTATCTCCAGTGTTAAAGTCCATTTACTGTACACAAAACGTCAAAAATAAATAAAAAAATAAAAAAATTAGAAGTTAAAAATTTTCAGAGTATTAAAATATAAAAAAGCAATCCATAGGAATCAATCAGTTTACTAGTCTTCCAAAGAGACGAGGTCATTTAATACAGTGTTTCTCAACCACGTTCCTGAAGGACCACCAGCTCAGCACATTTTTCATGCCTCCTTAACCAAACACACCTGATTCAGATCATCAGTTCATTCACAGAGACTGCAAGACCTGTAATGGGTTGTGACAGACAAAAAGACACCCAAAACATGCAGTGTTGGTGGTCTTCCAGGAACATGGTTGAGGAACACTGATTTAATATGATGAGTTGATATAATAATATTTTCCCATATAAAAATATGGCATGGTAAAAGTAATACAGTATAAGAAAACTAAACCATCTTGCAGGCTGCATTTCATTTATGTTTTAAAGGTGAACATAAAGTCTCTGACAAACTAGAAAAAAGGCACAGAATGAGTACACATTTGAATTCTCTGGCTGTTCTTTCACTGTCGACATTATTAATTGAATTCTCATAGCACTGTAGCACCTCTCTCTGACTGATGACTGGTCATCTGGAGCTCCACATTTTGTTTTCTCAGTTGTTGTTTTTTTTCCCCCTAAAGCTGCAGGCTGTCTTCACTCATGCCAGAATACTGTTGACCACCATCAGCTACCTGTTTCCTGACTGCTCTGCATTTGTCAGTGGAGGAGCTATCTGTGAATATCTGCAGGTGGCATGAGCAGGTGTTGCACTGGTACATCTATCACGTAAAGAATGAACAGGAATTGAAACAGAACAATTCCCCGCAGAGCCACAACATTACCTGACAGTAAGGAGCTGCAGGGGAGATTCCCACACTACTCTATGCCTTTCTGAAGATGTAGTGAAGGGTCTGAGAGGGTCACACATGAAGGTGAAAAGACTTTTTCTAGCAGAGCCAACGTTGGAAAAAAAAATGTATCTTAGAAAATGCATCTAGGTCCATGTTCTCTAACATTTAGTGGCATTTTAACCAAGTAGTTATAAGAACTCAAGACACAAGGAAGTTCCCCCAAGAAATACATTTCTATTTTTTAGCTTGCACATACAGTATGCCTTCATTAAAAACTCTAAATTGACATAGTGTGAGCTGGCTGACAGTAACATAAAGGTACACAGTATCACCATGATCAAAGCTTTGTTTTCGTTGTCATGAAACTGAAAAGGAATACTGTAGACATAAGATTTGTCATTGAAAGAACTGAATGGAGTTACTATTTTGTAAAAACTCTGCTATATACAGTAAATTAAATTCCCTCGCCTTAAAATCACCTACTGTATGACAACCTGTAGTGTTTCATTTCATCGAGGCCAAGAAAAGAACACAATCCCACAGGCAGGGTCGCCGTTAGCAATTTTGGGCCCCATAAAAAAATATGAGGATGGGCCCCCTACTACCAAGCTAGCTATCCTCTTTGTCTGCAATGTAGTTATACTGACCTATGCATTTTATTATTGATTTTGTCCACTACTTATCAGTATTTAGTAAGAGAACGGCCATGATTGCAGCTAGCAGATGATTTATTGTTCAAATGTAAATGTAGTACAAAAAAAGGAACAGTAATCAAATATTCACTGAAAATTGTACATTTCTAAACACACAAAACACCAGTGTGTCACTATTTAAATAACTGTACTGCAATAGTGTCTCATACAATGTGCAATACACTGCAACAGTGACAAAAATCAGTAAGACACAAAATTATATTACAACGAGACCCATAAATAAGCCGAGACCCATAAATGATGCTGAGTGCATCATCCGGGTAATTAAAGTGCACTTATTATTAGAGTTTTCAGTGTGAACGCACTACTTACACTATTTATACTACAAAATGGCGTAGAATAGTGCATAAGTATGCGATTTGGGACGCAGCTGATGTTAACCTCGAGGACATCGCTGCTTTGACAGTTTACCTGACGATCGCACTCAAAGCATCAACTCTCTTCCCGCTACTGACGGACTGAACCATACAGTGAAAGGAGGGGGGGGTGCAATTTGACAGTGACAGACACGAGGGGCAGATATAAGCTGTATATATTTTTTTATTTCTAATAAATTATTTTACTTGTAATTTAGAGATACATTCATAATTTATATTACATTATAGTACTGTTATTAATTATAAAGCAGATCTCTGTGGACCCCTGGAGCGCATGGGCCCTAAGAATCGTCCTAACTTTCCCCCCCTTAGCGGCGCCCCTGCCCACAGTCAACGGTGTGTGAAGAGAAACACTACACAATATGGATACCTTATCTATAAAAGTTCCTTCAGTGTGAAAGCCCATAGAATCAGAGTAAAGGGCTGTTTGAATTTCATTCTTTTACCACATTTACTCACTGCAATTGTCACTTGGTTACTTATTTGTCAAATTGGAAACTAAATAATTACCCACAGTTTAATATTAAAGTGTATACGATCAAAAATAATATTATGGTATTATGTAACTTATGTAACTATGTAATTATGTAAGATATTTCGAACAGGTATACCAGCACTCAAACAAATATGTTTGCTGCTTGTTCAAACTACTTATTTATAATAAGCTGAATCAACACAATTTTTTTGTTTTTTTGGGATAACTTTGTTTTATGTTTGTGGCGAGGAGGCGTGGCGGAGAGCCGTGGGAACAAAACTAGGCCCGCCACAAACACCTGGCGCACAGCTGCATCGAGTCCCACAGAAGGAGCTCTGGACTATAAGAGGAGGAATGATGGCAGAGGATGATAAGAGAGGACCAGGCCCGGACATAATGTTTTACTTTTGCTTTCAGTTTGACGGCAGTCTCCGTGAGAAGCTTCCGTTTGTTTGTTTTATTTTCATATTAAATTTATTTCAAACTGCGTCGGTTCTCCGGCTCCTTCTTCCCGGCGGCCAGGTGGCAGTAACTTCGTTACAATGTTCAATCAACTTAAATTTGTAAAAACAATTAAGTTAACTTAATTGATTTGTGTTGGGACAACATGAAGGTATTGTGCAGAACTCTGCATTTTTCACAGTGAGTATTGATACAAAGTCTACCTTGGATCAAATATAAAGCTTTGTTGTTTTGAGTAAGCTCCACTTCTTTTAATTGTATTTTCTATGTACACAAGTAGCAAATACCCGCATCTAACACTTGAGAGCCTTTTTCTTTTCCATTAAATAGTATGGCAGCTATGTGGTTTCTATTGCAACTAGCATTAGTAGTAAAGCTTTAAATCTTTTTAAAATAAAAATGGATTGTTAGATTTTAATTGATTTTAAAAAATTGTCTTTAGACTGGGCTAGCTGAAAAACTAAGGATTACTAATAAAACAGCGTCAGGGTTCACCTGGATTTGAGTAGTCATGTGTGAATGTTATCTTATTGGTAAAAAGATTACCCCTGTGTGAACAAAACATTTGTCAGAAACAACAGCAACAGCTCAGCAATACAGATGTTGTCTTACAGGATGTTAACATTACTACTGCTGCACTGAGGTAACAGGCAGCAGCTGAAATGCAGAAATCTGCAGCCTCTACTGGTCAACGACGTTCAGCATGTTTTCTACAAACACAAGCTGACATGTTTACATTTTATGTGATATATTTTCAATGCAAAAGCTTTTTAAAAAATCATATCAGAATTGTCACTTAACAGGATTTCCAGAAATGCAATGCATAAATTCAGTTTCAAAAACTCACTTTCAAATGGCTTATTCGACCTCAGAGGAATGAACTGCCAATTACTATGGCATATGCTTACTAATGGATACCCTTCTTGCTCCAACCCTGAGAGTAATAAACTGATTTATTAAAACAAGATGTGTTTCATGTGCTATTTACACGTGCTAATTATGACCAAATTCAAATTGGATATTCATAAAAATCTGTTTCGTTACTGACAGGCTTTAGAGATGAAGATAATGGCAACGTGATCAAGCACGTACAATCTAAAGATTTATTTGCTGTCTCGGTTTAAAACAGTGGATAAGCAGCCCATCCATCAAAACAAACAAAGCTTGTCACTCCAAATCATTCTCAAGAGAACAGATTGTGTAACGAAGACCAAGAGATGGAGAAATAAACCAAAAGGAGATAAAAGTCCCCTGACAGTCCTTGGGATATTTTCTTCATAAGTTTTAAGACATTCCTGACAGCACCCCAGAGTGTTCGCTTTCACTCTTCACTGCATTTGTTTAATTGAAGTGAATGACTTGAAATGGTGCTTATCTTGTTTGGCTCTAAATGTATTCAACACCTAGAGAGAATCACAACACATACGGTTCCAAATACTAAGTCTGAACCGATCTTGATTTTTCATAGCCAGTTTTGAAAGCTGATTCCAATGCTGATTTTCTATTTATATATTTATTTATTTATTGCTTTTAAGCAGGATGCAAGAAAGAATGAGAATGAGTTCACAAATAAGATGTTTGCTTCATTCGCTGGTTCATCTCTACCAAACACACCTTTGCACAGCTGAAACAAATCAACAAACATTTGATGTTTGAATGTGTTTACATGTGGCATAAACTATTTGGGTCAAAGCAATGTGCTGCTTTCATAGGCAGTTGCACAAAGCCAGTTAGCCAGGTTTTTACCGAGGTAATTGTGTGTTTAGATTAAGCAAACACACCAGTTTTCAGGCTCAAGAGGATGAGTTTTTTTTATCAGGTTTCATTCTGTGGTAATTTATGCTACACGGTTAACCTGCTCTGGAGAAGGTTTTATTCTGAGTTAGTGATTGTGATCCGAAATTAGACCAAATAGCTGTGAGTTTAGTGACATACAGTCAAGCCTGAAATTATGCATACACCCGGCAAATTCTGTCTTAAAATGTTTTGTTCAAAGGTGAATAAAAGGTGATAATTTTTTTTTTTGCACATCTTGAACATCGTCTTATTATCTTTTGGGACAAGCCTGTGTTATTTCCAGTCAAAAAAAAAAAACTTGCTAGTTTGACTGTATATTTGATGCAATAACCCACTCCCAGTCCCAATGCCTTTAAATGAACCTTCCCCTTACAGAAATATCCCATGAGATCACATGTGATCACAGCCATTCCTATGATAATGTGGGTCATCTTGACAAGTCTATAGTTTGCAGATGTGGTGATGTTGTCCACATGAATTTCACATGTTGTCCATACATATGTGGGTTCATGTTATCACATACTGTCCACATTTGGCCACATGAACTTCACGTTGTCCATACGGTATGTGGCCACATGTAATCACATGAAATCTAAGTGAATTTTCAATGTCACATTTAAATTTAAATATATAAATTAGCTTTAATATTTAAAGCTTTTGAGCTGTTTGTGAACCTACATTATTAAAGATTGATTTGCAATGACATAATAAAATGTTATTTACATTGCCTTCTTAACTTTTTGCTTTTTCCGCAGTTTATTTCTGCCTTGTAGATGTTTAAACTCATTAAATTTCTTATTATGATATATCTTAATCTTCAACAGAGATGTGAATTTCACTGATTCCCTCACGAGAATTGAATTTCCCTCATGATCAATGTATTTCACTGACTCCCTCCCTCCCTCTGATGTGACTGGCTGTTTACAGCACGTGTCACACTTTCAAGTGCCAGAGGTATTCCAGAGGCATTCATTAACTCTGGTTAAACCCTAAGTTAACAAAGAATGTTTGTATCAAGTGTTTTGAAACAACCTGATCTTAACCAGTTTGCATTTCTTTGGATTTGTCACCCCAAAACTTAATCAGCAACCCAGAGTTTGTTCAAATCATTTTGTGCAACAGCCCTCATGTACTGTAAAAATATAACGTTCGTTCAACAAATTTTTTAAATCAGAGCACAGTCTTAGCTTCTGCAAAGACTGAAACTGATCCGCTATCAGGCAGCTCAAGGAAAGTCCAAGACAGTCTCTCAGATGCTGAAACCTCGATTGGTTCTTTTCACCAGATTAAACTTGAAAGGTCTTGACTTGATAAGATATTTCCCAGCCAGCCAGTTCAGTGCTCTACTTTCCTCTTAAGGGCACACAGACATTGCTTTGCAGTTTGTGAAATGTTGGATACCAACCACCCACAGCTGGTCATAGTGAAGTAATATAATAATGTCTCGATTAAGCCACGATTA
This sequence comes from Danio albolineatus, assembly GCA_903798035.1. NCBI lineage: Eukaryota > Metazoa > Chordata > Actinopteri > Cypriniformes > Danionidae > Danio > Danio albolineatus. The sequence goes on from CAIGQQ010039163.1 coordinate 2,276,642, forward strand.
AAGCATTGTCTTGATTTCAAAAGATACTACATCACACACACACCAGTATTTACTAATATAAGTAAAAGATATATTTTACAACAAAAATGTTTGATCAGATTGTTCATCAAATACACAAATACTTATTTTAACTTGCCATTTTATCACTGAACTACATTTTTGCAACATTCATATGTTGTGTGAAGTATTTGACAGTATGACAAGAATGCCTGTTCCTGGAAAATCAACTGTAACAACATCAACCCCATATTCACATCAAGACAATTACACTCTCTGTGGGTAGTACTAGCCACCGTTGTGATTTTAATGAAATCTTTGAACAACTCACCATTGACGCAGACTTCATTCTGTTTACACACATCTTCAAACAGACAACCTGTTGGCAAAAACAAAAAATCAAGATCACTGAAATGGAAAGCCATTGTGAAACTTGTGAGGAAATGCATTAAATAGGCTTATAGCTCATCACGTTTCTGTTGATCAATATTTGCAATGAAACCTGAAAATGCAGAAAATCAGCCTTGTAAGACAGACTTCTAATAAGTAATATTTCTAACTTGAGTAGTAAACAAGCTTATGATACTGTATGCTTATTTTTCAAATACTTAACTTTAATATGATCCACAGCTGTTTGACTATAATACACGCAAACGTGACACTTTTTACCACGCAAAGTTTGCAATTTGTAATGAAGTCATTTCCACTGGGAAGTGTTTCTACATTTAGTTAATGATTGCAAGGCACTCTTTAAACCTCTGGAATAGAAACCTTTCAGCGAAGTCGGATATATATGGTATTATTCCATGGTCTGTTGAAATTCTTGATTCTGATTGGCTGCAGGGTGTGCATTATTTTCCTTGAAACGCACAGGTAGTTCCAGTCAGTTTTGATCACAGTCCGAAATAAATGTGCTTCTCCTAAATGTTTACAGTTACTAGCAACTCGCATGTGCTGCGCATGAAACCGATGAGGGCTATTAATGGCGGACGGGAAATCCGCAAAATTAGGAAAATACTCATCAACTATGCCACAAAATCAAGTTTTAAGAGTTTTTCAAGCAAGAATATAGTTATTTTGAAGTCAAATCGGCCGTTAGTGTGTATGAAAAGTGCGTTTTAAAAATGTTAGAAGCTCCAGGCGATCGGCGGCAGCTCCGCCCCGAGGGAAGCTTTATGTCGGCCAGAGAATCTCCGGTTCTACGCCGCTGGATCTAATCTCTTGCATCTCTGTTGTTAAAACGGGATATATATTGTCTTACGGCCAGTCTTTGGACATTTGAACCTATTATTTTTTTCTCAAGTGTATTTTTTTGGCAGATCACAGAGATACGTTTCATAATTAATCTATGAGCATAAATAATGTAATTTTACACTGATCCTGCGTGTTTGGCGGATTGCTTTTGTTTTAAAGAAGATAAATAAAGCAGAATGTTCTCCTACCTGTCCTGATATGTTTTTTCATTATGCAAAATGTACCTATATTTAACAGCAGAGATTTCTGAAATAGACTTTTTTGCTTCAAAGACTCTAGTCTAGAGTAGACTTGACTTGAAAAAGAGTATTTAATTGATATGGTACCTTTTATAAGATTTGTATGTTTATTATGAAATATAAATCAGGGAAATTCTGCTATACTGTAGGTATGCCAGCTTTCGCAGTATTCAAGGTAATGTTAAGGGGAAAAAAGCTATTATACAGATCCTCCCTCGTCAGAGAAGTAGTAGAAAGACAAAAGAAACGTGTGACTGGGAATGTCTTATTTGTCCACCTGTGATCGGACCGATGAAATCGCATCTTAATATTAGCAGGTATAAACAGCACGAACATTAGCCTGCCTGTCAGCCTTTCACAGCTGATTCAGCGGAGGGACTAGAAAATCTAACATGTAAAAAAACTGACAAAAAACGGACAAATATTGCTCTGCAAACAGCAAAACTATTTTAAACTTAGGCCTACCTTGGCAAATGACCATGGAATAAGGACAATCAACGGCTTGCCGTGCGTTAAAAGATTTTAATGCACTTCCCAAAGGCGACCACAGCTGCGCGTCATGTGGTCCTTTGCCTCCACGTCGTGCATTAAAATTCTGCACGGCAAGCCGTTGATTATCCCTTACATATACAGTATGAACATATATGCTACACATGATAAAATAGGTGTGTTGGAACAATGTAATCTACTGAATTCAATTTTTGATGGTTCAGTACAAGTAGCTGCTGGTTACCATCTATTGACCTCAATATAGAGAATATCACCAAACACCGCCTTCCTCTTGATCATCTTCAGAAAATGCAAGAATGAATCAGACAGGTCTCCCTATGACCCATGAAATGGTAGATGCATAAACAAAAAAAAATGTCCAAAGTTTAATTATTGTGATAATCGTCGTTTCAAGAGAGATGAGGCAGGATTAGATGCAAACACACAGACTGCTGCTGAAGCTGAATCGACCAGAACACAAACTGTGTCGCCATGGAGACGGGACTGAAAGGGAGCTCTTAGGTGACAAGAGGAAAGATTACAGAGCTTTGTACACACGCCAATGTGTGTGTGTGTGTGTGTGTGTGTACGCATGCATAGCCAAGGGACTCTTTAGCAGCTGTCCTTTGATAAAGCACAAGGGAAAGACAAATGTCCCTGAAAGGGAGTAAGAGAGAGAGAGACCTCTCATTTTGACTTTCCTTTTTTCATTACCACATACATTTTTATGTCGTTCACAGCTGAAAAATGTCGCAATTTTTTCTCTTTCCTCAAGACTCTGAGATCATTTTATAACCCACACACTATCAGTCTTTCTGTAAAAAAATGTATGCCCTCGCCATGCCTGTATACCCTCACATCTGTCAATACTGTAAAAACCATAATTCATAGAGGAGTGAAGGCTGACGTCCATTATCCAAGAGTGAAGGTTTAACAAACTAGAGCAAAATAAAGTCTTCAAAGTACCTCATTCTACACTCTTAAAGAGAAACTTTCTTCATTGGCACTGAAGGTTCCATCAAGAAACTTTAACATTAAAGCTTTTCATTCCACAAAAGTGGACATTTTATATGTTTTGTACACCACCAAAAATGATTCCTTTGAAAGCTCTACACTTTTATCAGGGGCCACCAATCTCTATCCTGGAGGGCCAGTGTCCCTGCAGAGTTTTGCTGCAACTTTCCTCAACACACCTGCCTGGAAGTTTCTAGTATACTATAATAGGTAAAGCTGCGTCCCAAATGACACACTATACACTATGCACTTATGCACTATGTACTTATGCACTTACACACTCAACAGCATAGTATATGTATGTAGTGTGATCCCAAATGGAACACTAATAGGTTTTTTAATAAGCGGAAGTTTAAACCGTTTACCAGATGACGTTTGATGGTTGCCAAATTCATTAAATAAATGACCAAAATACCTAATAATACCTAGCATGAGTATAACCGCATTCACCATCAGGAGGCGCTATAATCACTCTCGTAGGAGAATTTTGCATTCACAATCCAAAATAAATAAAGTTATCCAACATGTGCGCCTGCGCAAAGCTGCGGTCATTGAGTTTGTGAAGTGTCCATCATAAAACACAACCGGTGGAATGAGTGCATCATCCGCGTAATTAAAGTGCACTTATAATTTTTAGAGTTTTCAGTGTGAACGCACTACTTACACTATTTATACTTCAAAATGGCTTAGAATAGTGCATAAGTATGCGATTTGGGAAGCAGCTTAAGACCTTGATTATTCTGTTCAGGTGTGTTTGATTAGGGTTGGAGCTAAACTCTGCAGGGCACCGGCCCTCCAGGAACAAGTTTGATGACTCTTGATTTATTTTAACGTTTTTAAAGCATTACTGCTAATGTTGCAAAATATAGCAGCACTAGAATAGTAGACATATTAGTTTTAATAACTAATTTCTAATAACTGATAACTTCTAATAAATTATTTTTATTCTGTATTTGCCATAATGACAGTACATAATATTTTACCAGTTATTTTGCAAGAAACTAGTATTCTAACTAGATTAATTAGGTTAACTAGGCAAGTAAGATTAATTAAGCAAGTCATTGGACATCAGTATTTTGTTCTGTAGACAATAGAAAAAAAAATCTTTAGGTGGTTCTGTTTTTTTAAACGTATTAAAATATGTTTGTTTGTTTTTCAGTCAAATTAAAAGAAATAAGGCTTTCTCTAGAAGTAAAAATAAAATAGGAACTACTGTAAAAATTGTCCTTGGTTTGTTAAACATAGCAGTGGAATTTTTTTTAAAATTCAAGTTTCACAGCACAGCTAAGGATTTTATCACCGCTCTGCCAGTAAGAGTGAAGCATCTTGAAGGGGGCGGGGCATGTCTGACACTAGAGAGCATTTGATTGGTCATGGTTTGATGATTTGTTGACGTGAATATTGCTTAGCATGTTTATATCAGTTTTATATATCCTAAATACAAATTTTTGTTAGTTTTGCTGCACACCAGGTTATAACTTTTCTAAAAATGAACAATACTGATATCTAACATAACAACATCTAAAAACATTATTTTTAATTTCATGAGACCTTTAAGTCATCTATTATTTAGTTCTATTTTGATGTTTTAGTTGGTCTTTGTTTAGTTTTTCCAATGTTATTGATTCAGTTCCAGTATTGTAATATTCCAGGAATCATCTCAAAGTCATTATGTTGGTCTCACGATAAAACTAATCACTGCAATTCCTACCTTGAATTTTAACAGTGTACTCATAAAATCTTGAAAAAGGCATCAGACATGAAGTAGCGTGCATACATTGCATGCTGAATCAGACAGCCGTCTGTAATAAATGGCCTGTCAATGGTGAAGGGAGAGTTCAGGTGAAGATTCTCTCTCCATTAAGCAGTCCTACATTAAACTCCACTCTGCACATGGTTTAAAGCTCTGTAATTACTCCTGGGCACTCAAGTCTTATCAAACCACTCGGCCTCCTTTATTAGAACTTGTCAAAATTCTCATCAGCATTTCATATTAATTACCCCCGTTCCTCACTGCGACGTCTGCCTGGATAAAACACATTCTGTCTGCTACCAAGCTCTTAAATCAGGTCGACACAACCATTTGTTATCTCAGAAGAGTGTCTGCGCACACTGGCCGGCCTGTGCTTGTTGGCTCCTGAGGTTGATTAAAAGGAAACATAATTAAAGTGTAATAGCTGAAGTCTATTTTTTTTTCACCATGGGGAAGACAAAGGTGCTCCTGTGGCACAGCGCACTAAAGGAAAACACTTCAACGAAAGATTAGCATGTTCCAATCTAAATAAAACACTTGTTTTGTGGCTGTTAGTCTTTGTAAGTGACAATACTGTAAAATTAAAAGATAATACGTAAGGCATAACTGTTTTGTGGACACTATCAGAATATAAAGCCTTGCAAGATGATCAAGGTATTATAATGTATTATAATTTGCTAAGGGGCAATAAATTGTCTGAAGACTGTTACAATGAGACAATCAATTTTACATTTATTTTTGAACTTAAAAAAAAAATATTCATACAGAAGTACTCATAAGTCATTTTCCTACTATTGGTACAATTGCAAAAATGATAAAGTCTGCAGTGCACTTATCTAGTTTAATGAGAAATTCAGACTTGTTTTACTTAATAATTTCGTATACAATGAATAAAACAAACAAACTGGACAATAACAGTAATAATTATAATAATAATAGTAATAATTAATTATCATAATAATCATAATAATGCTTATTATTATTATTATTATTATTATTATTATTATTATTATTATTATT
>CAIGQQ010039163.1:2291245-2363865 GCA_903798035.1 Danio albolineatus
TGTGTGTGTGTGTGTGTGTGTGTGTGTGTGTGTGTGTGTGTGTGTGTCTGTGACTTAACAAATTATCAAATACTCTTCTGTGTCTGCAATAACAGGTAGTTTGCATGTTTGGAAAAAAATAATTTATCTCTATCTTTAGTATGTAGATATTCTTCTTCGTACTAATCATGTTATCTATTTGCACAGTTTTTGTTCTTTGAAACATAACATGCTCTTTGTGATTATTTGGATGATGAGTTGTTGTAATCAGTCAATCGTTTCAGATAAAATAATTACTAAAAATAATTATTAATAATTACTGTATAACGAAAGCCAACTGGGCCCTTAATGACACAGTATCACAAAAGCTTCCGTAGCTTGATATTTCTGCTCATGGGTTATGGAAAGCCATCAGCTATAAAGCTTGAGAAGGCAAAGGGGTTATATTGGCAAACATAGCATCATTCAATATGGATTTTCATCAGCAATTACTTGTTTCACCAAAAATAAACATGTATTTGCAATCTGGATTTTTGCAGGTTCATGACCAAACAGGATAACATATAGACTTCTTTTTGCTAATTAAATTTTAACGCTGTGATGGGTTCAGTACATTCATGAATTTGTAAAGAATGTTATTTTTGACCCTATCATATAGGATAATGTTGTCCAAATTTACACAGAATCTCATTTATGGCTGTGCGATTTGGGCAAAATATCTAATTGCGATTATTTTTTGACAGGTATTGCGATTTCGAATTGATTTGCGATTTAATTTTGTAGTCAAGCTTCAGCTCAATAATCTGTATCGTAGCTTCTTTCTGCTAAAATGCAGTGAGTGTTAGTTAAAAAAAAAATTGAAAAGATATTTTACTTGCTCCAACATTTAATCAAATAGTTTTTAAAATATTCAGAAATTAAACACTCATTTTTCTCTAGAGCAAACAATAAACACAAATAAAACGACCTCACCTGTCTGTAAACAAGTTGAACTCAAATTAGGGAGACACCTTATAATACAAACAAAATAATATTAATAATAATAAAAACACAGAGCACTTATGACTGAAACAACTGAAACAAATTGTGCTTTGCTGTTGCTTGCTACAAGGTTGAGTGTCACTGGCAATACTTTCATTTGACTTTTTATCAAGACGCTCCTCATATAATCACCTGTGGTGCTTTTTTAGGTGTTGGTTATTGTACTTCCTTGTGCTGTAGCAACAATTCTTACAAATTAGCTGTTATTGTGCGTTGTCTGTGACTTTGAAACCAAAACCGATGTCCTGTTTTTCTTTGATATTAATTCATCTATCAATGCTTCTGAAGTGGCAGACATCCTCCCACTCGTCTGTGCTTTCCTGTTTTTTTGTTCGTTTTTTATTGTGGGGGTTCCGCATAGTTTGGTTGCACAATTCTGATTGGGCAGAGCGAAAGTGTGCTGACTCAATTGGCTAGTAAGACTATCACACACAGACGGCAGTCACGCATTTGCTCTGGGCAGGGTAAACTAAATAATACACATATATTTCATATCGCAGCCTCTTGCGATTAGCTAATTACAGCATTTCAAATCACGATTCGATTTCGATTAATCGCACAGCCCTAATTTTATTGCATTTCATTGTATGATTTTTGTGTTTCATAGGAGGAAGTGACACTGTTTTATGAATATTATATAGAATATAAGGTCCCACTTTATATTAAGTGTCCTTAACGACTATGAACTTGCATCAAAAAATAAATACAATGTGCTTACTGTGATCATAATGTATTTGAGAACACTTGTGGTGCTCTCGAGTTGGGATAGAGGTAGGGTTAAGGACAAGTTTGGTGGTATCGGTAGGTTTAAGGGTGGGTTAAGGTGTAAGGGATGGTCAACAGTGTATTGACAAATGTAGTTACAAAAATTAATTACAGATGTAATTACATGCAGGTATTTAATCAAGCACAAGTACGATGTAAAAACATGTATTTACACAATAAGTATTGTGACGCATTATTAATTTGGGTGTAAGTACATATTAGTTAACGCCACTTAATATACTGCAAAGTGGGACTGAATATAAAGTTTTATTATGTGAATTACACTAACACACCTAGCTTTTGAAACATATCCCTACCAATGCTGAATATGTAGTTGCAGTTTTGTTTGCTATTTTATGCCGGTGAGTTTGCAGTACATTCAGAAGTTTGAAAAAAGAAAAATGTATAAAAATGTTTCTAGTGAAAGCCAGTGGTCACAAAAATCACATTGTCTTTCATTGTTTGACTTTCTTGGAAGGGTATGAATACATGATGACAGAATATACAGATTTTATAATTATGTCAATTAAATAATAATATTTTTTAGTATTATTATAACAGCCTTTTGAGGTAACACTTTACAATAAGGTTCATTAGTTAATGCATTTACTAACATGAACTAATCATGAACAAAACGTGTAGAGCATTTATTAATCATAATTGAACATTTACTAATGCAGTATTAACATCCAAGTCCATGCTTGTTAATATTAGTTATTGCACCATGAGTTAACGTGAACTAACAATGAACAGCTGTATTTTCATTAACTAACATGAACAAATACTGTAGTAAATGTATTGTTCATTGTTTGTTCATGTTAGTAAATGCATTAATTAGCATTAATTAATGAACCTCATTGTAAAGCATGACCGCTATTGAATTGTTATAGTTCAAATCACTCTTTCCAATAGTAAACATATAACTCCTTTTTTTGTCATTTGCTTAATAAATTCTGGTCAACTTTTACTTGAAGTTGTGAGGGGTAGAGTTCACTCAAGATGAAGTAGTGTTTGCTTTCATCTGTTGATCTGATGTGACACTGACGTGTATATTTAAAACTAAAGTTGCAAAAACCGCACATCAAAAGGTCTGGTTTTGGAAAGCGCACATGTATTGACAGCGGGTGGGAGGCAATAGAGATGGATTACATGATGAATGAGATTTGCCAAGATCTAAAAAGTCACTGATTATTTACACAATCAGTAAAATAGCTAATTATGCCGCAGATGATATATGAGAGCATTAGCTGCAGACACAGACACACACATGAATAATGGCAGTCTGCGTTATACCTGTGTGTGCCAGAATGCCAGACACCGCGGGGCGCTAAAAGGATGCTGAGAGACACTCACAGATAACAGCTTGTGTCTGCACACATAAGCAGAAAGGAGGACTTTCTTTCCATCTCACACTCCAACAAAGACAGACGACAAGACCACACGCGGATACAAAAGCTCATCTAGAACAAAAACAGCACAGGGATGACAGACACGTTCAGCTCAAGCGCTGCTTCAGAAACAATCACATTTCATACTGAGACGATTAGCGGTGACACTCAAAGCTTCATGAGGCTCTAACCACACTTTCATTGAGAAACAGCCAATAAACACAGATGCAGCAAATGGGAGCGTTTACTGAAGAGCCTTTTATGACCTTCATGTTGTTTTCAAACTTGTAAAAGCTCAATTATCAAGAATGTTTAAACTGGTTTTGTCCAAATAATGAGCACCGACTGGGTTCAAAACAACACTTTTCCAGTCCATAAATCAAAATAATACTGTATATACATCATATATGACGCTACAGAGAATAGGCCCAATTCTATTTTTGTAAGAAATTGGACAGCACTATAACACACACAAGGCATCTTATGTCGCAGCAAACTCTTACTTCATATAAGATTGATCACATGAGACCAGCTGTAGTCATTCTAGTTCCCTCATTTTTTTTTTTTGTGAAGTTTGTTTACAAACTAATTTTGACAGGATCACGTGCTTATGATTTACCACTGCTGGCCGCACATTATCTAATCACGATCTCCCAATCATATGATTCCCCATCTACTATAAATAACCAGTTCCAGTCCACAGTTATCTTCGAATGGAAGAAAACCCTCCTTTCCTCCCCCTTCTCCTCCTTTTCTTAGATCGGGCGGCACGGCGGCTCAGTGGCTAGCACTGTCGCCCCACTGCAAGAACACTGCCAGCCTGGTCCTTGCCAGGCTAGTGGGTGTTTCTGTGCGGAGTTTGTATATTCTCCCCGTGTCCGCGTGGGTTTCATCGGGGCCTTCCGGTTTCCTCCCACCATCCAAAGATATACATAATTCATAACAGATTAAACAATTCAGGGACTGGTCTAACTCCCTTCCTCCTCGGGTGTTTCCCTTAGCTGCTGCAGCCGGGGAGTTTGAGAGTTACCTAAACTCAAGCTCCCCTCTCGCTCTACGAACAGGAGCCCAGAACTCTCTTCCGGGACACCATGCCAAACAAGCTTATATCAAATCATCAGCTAAGTGTGAACTCTTGAATTGGTATTTATCTTCAAGAAATCACCGAAGGCAACGATATCATGTTATCATAACGATATAATGTGGCAATAAGCTCGTAACTGTACTGTGTATTTACACCATGGCCATATTCATCTATGTAAACACAAGAAAACAACATTAACGTTATACCAGACACTGTAAAAAGGTCATTTACAGTCACTAAACTCTTCTGACAGGGTATCTGAGTGCAATCGTGTGACAGATTTGAAAGTATGTTGTGGGACTGCTATACAGGAGTTATTAATATGGATTATAGATTCTAGAATTATAGATTTTAAGTTTTTTAAAGCATGTCCGTGAACATGAACGCTGTTATGAAAGTGTTAAAACATATGCTTGTTTGTTGTAAAAATTCTTAATAACGCTAAAAAATACTTACATTTCTGCATTTACTGACTCGCTTGCAGCCATGTTACCGTTGAAGTTTATGAAAAAAGAGAAGAGTGTCCCAACCCGAACTCTTCACGTGATTGTGCAAAACGAGGGGTAGGGGTAAGAGGAAGAGCTAATGCTGTGTTCACACCTGATGAGGATGAAGCGTCAAGAGCGAGTGATTTACATGTTAAGTCAATGCAAAAATGCAAATAGACATCCTTCGGCGCATTTCACCTGAATGAGGAAACTCAAATGAGGCGGAGTGAATGAAGCGGCGTGAGTTGAGCATTTTGCGAGTTTGATGTTTGCGCGTAATCGCTCGAGTTGGAAAATCTGAACATTAAAAAACTGGAACACAACCGGGGAGTGATTATGATGTAGTGCCTGTTTTTGGGGTCCTGAGGGGAAATCCTCTTGCGGACACCTGACAACAGTTCATCAAACTGGGCTCTGCTCAGTCAGAAGCACCGCTGAAAGCCTCCATCATCCAGGTATAGTTTCTGGAGGAGTTGATGAACTCACAGAGCTGGGTGCACCTGTGAAAGGATCTAGCGCAGTCAGACACGGCACCGAACGAATATACACTGTTTTTCAGCATTCCTAAAGCACATAAACACAGCTACTCTCCCAATAAAATCCATGTTAGCCGTTCAGCAATGAAGCTAGAGTCACGGGCAAACAGAAGCCTGCATCTATTGTGAAGTGAATTTGACGAGTAAATGAAGTGAGTAAACTCAAAATGTTCACGTGTCTATTTACGCATGAATAGCACGATTTATTTGCACGCCCTTTGTCTGGTGTGAACACAGCATAGGGGTAGAATTGTTCTGATATATTTTCTACTAAATATACAAAGCATTTTCCACAGAAAATGCCAATTGGTCATAAGGTCGCAAGTTTTGTCGTTACAAACATAGTTTGTTGATTTGGTGTTTCACAAATCCATTGTTCCAACGAACATAAGCAAACTGTATCGCAAACTCGTACATTTGCAACTACACCTCTAGTAGTTAGAAACATAGTTCCTGGCCGTGTTCTATTCCCAGTTATCCCCCCTAAGCCCTCTACATTTAGAGCATTACAACATTTAAACTCGGAATAATAAAAAAACAAAACAAACAAAAAAAAAAACATTAAAGCCATCTCTCTTACATGTAATTTGCTATCAAAGTCAATTTTACAGTTCAGTTTGAGCGATCTTCATATTGACAATTACACTCCATTTATAGTGCACTTTGAAATCATTCATGCCACGAGTTACGTCATTGTTTAGGAAATGCAGCCCAGAAAAGCAATTTTTAAAAAAATAATCGCTTTTGTTGACATAGTCAAGGTTACATATTCCACATATGAAGTTTAAAATTTGGTGTTGTGTTTTTCTAAATTAATATAAAGGTGTCTGAAAACATGGCATATTTTTGCTATTAAAAATAAAATAATAAAATGACCATTTTGAAATTACCACTTGACATTTTTTGGGTAGAAAAATATCCGAATTTCATGGTCGGTTTGTACATTACTACGATACATTAAATAAATAGTGACTTTAAAACTTGAGGAATTAACCTGTGGTTATATTAACTGATAAATTGCAGCAAACTCTGATTCAGACAGGATATATCACACTTGTATTTCCATTGGCGCAGGGTTAAATATGGAATAATTTGATGAATTAAATATTATGAGAAAACAAGCCATTACAGTAACTGGAAAACGAGCAGCCGGCTGCATCAACTCATTACTCCAAATGAATATTGAACAGTATCTTTAGGCTACCATTCACCCATTGTTTATTTATTGTTGTGGTTATCTCAAATGGAGATTTGATTGTTGCAGTTTATTTGCTAATCTTATCTAATTATCATTTATATATCAATTAAAATGTATTTTTATGTACAAGGCGATAGGCTTCACCATGAGATAAGCGTGATGAGAGCCCGACAGTGAATTCAGGCAGACTGTCCACATCACCTCACATTATCTCTTCTTTCTTTGAACCAGCCTGACAGCGGCTTTATTACAGACTCCGAGAAGCTGAACCTCACAGGGCTCAGAGAAATAAGCTCTCTCTTAAACAGCCCTCAGTGAATGGCTTGGATGAGATATGGAGACAGAGGTAGATAATGAATTATTTAATATAAACTGACTGAGATAAACGACCAAGTGTCACGTCCATCGCAAAACTGTGTCCATTCATTCTGATTTACAGTAGCCTATAAATAGCTTCGGGCTGGCCATTAGCTGAGGTCACGGTGCAATTTATTATTATTTGATCAAGACTTTGAGCACACAAACTTTCGACTAATGCTGCAATGGTCATCTTTTGTAAATCTTGACATTTAGTTAATTATGCATTAGTTGAGTGTACAGTAAATACACCAGTAATAAATGATTCACTTATTCACAGGTATGCATTACAGTAGTTAAGCTTGACACAGTAATTAATGATTAATGAAACATATAAACGGATATTAACTGTTATTTTACCAATTTATCAAGTAAAATTAAATAAAAAATAAAGGATTAACATTTAAGCAGTACTAATGATCAAGTAAACGTACAGACAATGTATAAAAACTTAGAACTTGCAAAGATTTCCTGTACAGTACTTTGGTCCTGTGTATTTCTGAATATTTTTATTACAATATTTTAGGAACTGTTATTTAAACACAGTTATAGTTTAATATATATAGTTACAAGAAATTTCAGATTTGTTAGCTCACTAAAATTGTGTAGACATGGATTAGTTACATTTAGTGGCTTTGAAACGGTATTTAAAACTGTCATAGAGTGCATTGATTCAATGTTATTTGACATAGTAGGGATGTGGTTTAGGTAAGTGCCAAAACTCCCCAGAAATGGCTTTATACGGTCATTTTATATCATCATTTATAATGACAGGAATAGACCATATGGATTCCATTGTTCTTCTGTGCTGTCTTTAAAATAAAAACATTTATTTTACCAGTTTTCAATAGATGCTCAGCTGCTGCTCCTGACAGTGTTCATGTTTAAATGAGCTTTCATTTCATTTTACACATTTAAATGACTGTTGATGCCTATTTAACAGACTGTATTTTGATTAAATGACATTACCGATGCTGTAAAAGGAATCTTATCAAATTAAAATCACATTTCACAGAGTTTTTCACTTTCATTTCATTTTCATCACTGAAAAACATATCAGTGCATATGGTCCGTTACCCCAAGAATGAAAAGTTTAGTTTTAACCATATATGGAAGGGTTGTGAACATTGTCAATACCTGACACTCACATTCTGAAACCCAAACATGCAAAATACTCATAGTTCAGCTGACAATAAATATTTTTACTAATAGATACCTTATCAACAGTCATTTCAACTGAAGTGATCGAGAGGTTTATTTTAGCTAGAAGGAGTGAGTGGGCTATCTTTATGCCAAAAGAGAAACCTATTTTTCTCTAGAGTTGTGCTTTGAATGCAATATAGGCTAAATTATTATACTCGACAGAAGGGACAGACAGGTGGGTTTAGAGTTGAACTTTGTTGCCTCATTACAAACATGCATGAATTTTACAATATGCATATTAAACTAACAACAGATACAGTTAAACAGACCTTATGCCTTTTTGGTGGCAAATAAACGTATAATTCGTTTATACTGCATTTTGAAGAGCTGTGAAAACTCTATGGTCAGTTATTGCATGGTTACCTGCTTCACAAAACTTCTATTTTTTTTGGTCACACTTTATGTTGATGGTCTGTTTGTTGAATTTAAGTTACATTGAAACTACTTCTCATTAGATTATAAGTAGACTGTTAGGTTGGGGTTAGGGTTAGTGTAAGTTGACATGTACTTGCAAAGTTTCTTATAGTCAGTTAAATGTCAGTAGACAGTCTACTAACACTCAAATGGACCATCGAAATAAAATGTTACCATATTTTTTTTTGTCTTCCTGCCTTTCTCATTTTAAAAATAGGAGTCTCATATATATATATATATATATATATATATAGTATGTTTATTACAAGCTTAGGCAAACTTAAAAATAAGGAAGAACTATCAATTGTAATTATCGTTGTAATCTCACTAAAAACATTGTAGCCAATCAAATACTGACTTGGTCGTGCATATTAATGATCCCATGTGAATTGCTCCGACTGGCCTGTTTTTCACCAGGATTTAACACTTAGGATTTACATGAGAACAAGGAAATATTGGTGTTTGAGGCTCATGGTGTGACATTTCCATGTATTAAACTCTTAGTATCTCCAGATTTTCATTATATTTCACCTTTAATGTTTAATGATTGGTCCCATTAAGAGCATCACGGTAAACTTTTTAGTTGTTGTTTTTTTTTTTTGCTGTTTTAAAAAAGGATGGACAACTAGAGTTTTTTCCTTTGTGTGTGTGTGTGTAAACAAACATTTTCCTCAAGTGCTGTCAATTGAGCTTAACTTGTGCAAAATTGCAATATTCTTTAAAGTCAGTATCCTGTGAGTGAAGAGTCAGCTCTTCTCCAATGCTCTTCTGTGTCTCCTCGCACTCCAAGAGTGTTAGACGTGGGAGACTTCATTCACCTCGAACACGCAAGCATCAGAGATTCAGCGTGAGCCATAAATAAAATCTTCTGTTAAGACAGATCAGTCTGAATCTCTGCTGTTTCCTGCAACATCTCCCACGCTCCCCGTCACCTCATGAAGCACATCACCAGCTCCTATATCATCTTCATTAGCTGACGTAAACACAATGCACGGGGGAACTTGTTAAAAATAACTGCATGCTTCTGTGTGTGTATGTAAATGCACTGTGAATTAAGATATAACTACAAGTCTACAACAAAAGAAGAAGGTTTCTGGAAGTCTGAGGATTTGCACATCTCACAGGACAGTTCTGACTCACTCTGAGCCTCTGATTCCTGTTTAACAAAACCAGCATTGCACTTTCCAGGTCAGCGGACAAATACACTGTTTAGATAAGTAGAGGTAACACTTATCAATAAGGTTCATTAGTTAATGCATTTACTAACATGAACAAAACTTGTACAGCATTTATTAATCATAATTGAACATTTACTAATGCATTATTAACATCCAAGTCCATTAGTTAACGCACCGTGAGTTCATCTGAACTAACAATGAACAACTAACGTTTACTAACATGAACCAATACTGTAGTAAATGTATTGTTCATTGTTTGTTCATGTTAGTAAATGCATTAATTGACATTAACTGATGAACCTTATTGTAAAGTGTGACCAAAGTAGAATATTTGAAAAAAGCCTGTGGGCAACAGCACTGTTATTTACTTTTCATGCTCTAAACAACTTTGAGTTTTTGGGCCTTTTTAGTGTTTTTTTCCATGTCAATTAAAAAGAAAATTTCTAAAATACACATTTAATTCTATCTTTTAACAAATTTAATCAATCTGTGTTTGTTGATTTTATTTTAATTACAATGCACATTTTTAAAGGAGATTTTTTCTTCTACGTTGAGAGACAAATCTCCATTTCAGCAGCTCTTAGATACACAAACTGTTTTAACACTATCATAGATCACAATTTATTTTTAATGTACAATTCACACTATTAACAAACCATTAACTAAGACGTCTAGCTCAGTAAACTACTAATTATCTGCTTATTAATAGTTATTAAGGTAGTAGTTAGGTTTAGGTATTGGGTAGGATTAGGGATGTAAAATTAGATCATACTTTAGCAGTTAATATCTTAACAATACTCAGGCAATAATAAGCCAGTAGTAAATTGTCTGAATGGTTACTTTAACTAACTAATTAATCTTACCATATTATGTATTCAGAAGTATTTTTTTCCATATTTGCCTGATTATATACAATATATGTGAAATGTCTGTTTTTTGAGTAATTTATTAGTCCTATTCCACTCTAATGCCTTACTTTAAAAGTATGATTTAGTTAGTCTGAGGCTAAAGCTAATTTCAAAGTGAGTTGCTTAAAGCTTACTGGGAACATCTGAAACAATGCAATATGATTTTGTTGCTATTACAATAAACATGGCGAATTAGTGCTCATTCATGAAATCCACAAGGGATAGTTCAATTTCCTTTCCTTGGCTCTCAAGCCCTCGATCTAAGTGTTTATGAAGCTCTTTCTTCCTTTTGAACACAAAAGAAGATATTCTGAAGAATGTTGGAAAGCCTCATGCATTGACAGTCATAGAAACATATATTTTTTAAAATACTATGGAAGTCAATGAGGACTACTTTTCAAGATTTTTCAGAATATTTTCTACTGTGTTCAATAGAAGAAAGAAACTTAAACAGGTTTAAACAAGTGGAGGACTATTAAACAAAGACACTATCCCTTTAATGCAAAGGTGTCAAACTCAGTTCCTGAAGTGCCGAAGCTCCGCACAGTTTAGTTCCAGCCCTAATTAAATACACCTGATCAAACTAATTGAGTCCTTTGGGCTTGTTTGAAACCTACAGGTAAGTGTGTTGAAGCAGGGTTGGAACTAAACTGTGCAGGGCTGCAGCCCTCCAGGAACTGAGTATGACACCTCTGCTTTAATGCTATATAAATAAATATCCACTGAATTACATAAAGCTGACAAAATAACTCCATTATGTCCATAAAACATTAACATTTGTTAACATCATTTGAAGGAAGTCTCTTCTGCTCTCCAAGGCTGTATTTAATCAAAAATACAACAACAAAAAAGTAGTTTTCTGCAAATATGTTTTAAAATGTAATTAACAAACATGACTAAAAACATGCATTTTAGCATTAATACTCCTCACTCTTCAGAGCTGATTTTCTCATTTATGCTTCATGTTTTTTGTAGAAAAAGTGTCAGGTTTTACATTTCAGGATTTTCTAAAAATTGGATTTATACTACATTTGAAAAATTTAAATCACAGAAATACATTACATTTTAAAATCTATTCATATTTTAATTTAAAACAATATTTAAGTTACTTTTCATAGTACGTTTCGTGAAATAAATGTAACCTTGAGCAAATGAGACCTTCAAAAGCATTACGTTATACTGTTTTTCAAGGTATATCAACTTTTCAAGCTAGTGTTCACACAGAACTAATGTCAAACTTGTTTTTAGAAAATTGAGAAATAGAAAGACAGTACTAGTCTGAAGGTGCAGCGATATATAATCATCCAACAGACTGTTTGGAGATGCTTCACTGGCCTATTCATCAGGGCTTCAGAGATCTCGCTCATGTCAGCCTCTGCCAAGCTCATACGCCAGCCACAGAGACTGTCTGCCTGCCTGTCTCTAATGATGATTTGTTCTCCAACCACAGCTTAACAAGTTATTCTAAGCAAACACAGCTGAGTTCTTGCAAATCATTCAGCAACACTTTGTGCATGCTAGAAAAACTTCAGCAACACATCTTGTAAACAACTAACTCAACCCTCAGGGGTATATCAACGCTAGTGCAAATGATTCCTAACAGAATATTTAAAATCATCTTACAAGTCCAGTTCTGTAAAAGTTGGGACAGTTTGTGAAATGCAATGAAATCAAGAAGGTTTGTGAATGGTTTGTTAGAAGAAATAAAGAGTACAAAGAAATCAGTACAAAAAAAAAACATAAGACAAACGTACAGTTGAAGTGAGAATTATTAGCTCCCCTGAATTATTGCCCACCCTGTTTATTTTTCCCCCCAATTTCTGTTTAACAGAGAGCATTTTTTTCAGCACATTTCTAAACATAATAGTTTTAATAACTCATATCTAATAACTGATTTATTTTATCTTAGCCATGATGACAGTACATAATATTTGACTAGATATTTTTCAAGACACTTTTATCGAGCTTAAAGTGACATTTAAAGGCTTAACTAGGTTAATTAGGTTAACTAGGCAGGTTATGGTAATTAGGCAACTTATTGTATATCGATGGTTTGTTCTGTAGACTAGTGGGGAAAAAAAGCTTAAGAGGCTGATAATTTTGACCTTAAAATAGTCTTTAAAAATTTTTAAACTGCTTTTATTCTAGCCGAAATGAAACAAATAAGACTTTCTCCAGAAGAAAAAATATTATCAGACATCCTGTGAAAATTTCCTTGCTCTGTTAATTATCATTTGGCAAATATTTAAAAATCAAAGGGGGGCTAATAATTCTGACTTCAATTGTAAAATGTATTTAGTCTACATATACTCAAAAAGGAGGGAAGCAAACTAAAAGTTATCAAATAAATGTAAAAATGTAACCATTTTGAATCGTCCACAATAAGCAGAGGAACTTATAATACTCCATGTTTTCATATTTTACTAAATGTGTTAACTTTTACATTTTGTATACACATGCATTCGATCCAGTAAATAGGTTTATAACAATATTCCTGATAACACTTTAGTTTAAGCACCAATGTTCACTATTAACTAGTGGTCCATTATCTGCCTATTATTAAGACACTAGTTGTTTATTAATACTTCTATTAGTATTGATGTACTATTAGTACTATATTCTGCATAAACTTATTCTAGATCCCTATACCTAATACCAGAAGCCAACCACAAACTATTAATATGCAGCAAATAAGTTTATTGAACTAAAATCATAGTTGATGGTTTATGAACAGCATGAATTGCACCTTAAAATAAAGTGTGACCAGATTTCTGCTTTACATTTCCCATATTGTTGTGTTACACAGCACACAAAAGTAAAAAGTGGTGCTGTCAAATGATTCAACGCATCCAAAACAAAACAAAATGTACTACATTTGTATGTATATGCATGACTATATAAAATATTTGTTTATATTTGTATTTTATGTACAGTAAATATACATAAATAGTAAACATACACACAACACAAACATTTATCTCGGATGCGATTAATCCCGATTAATCATTTGGCAGCATTAGTCAAATGCAATCCTAACATGGTACAGACCAGATTTAAACCTGTGTCTGCTTGAGCACATGCAACAGCCCCTGTGCCACAGCTCTGGTTCATAACAAGATTTTGATGTATATGAAAACAAAGGCAAACCAGCCCGAGGCTTTGAAGACTCTAGTCCAAGATAAAGTTAGCAGTCGCTCGCATTTTCAATGATCAAAGCTCTCTCGTGCTCCATGTTTGAATGCACTGGTTCATGGAGCGTGTAGAGTCGTATCTGTTTACAGCTCCGGTCGGTTCTTCCCAGCTGAGGCTGGCTCTTGCTCTTGCTATCGCTCTCGGCCTGTGCCTTTGAAAGATGAAGCCTGCCAAGACGCTTTAACGAACCATAACGCGATTATGTAATCCACTGTCAGAGGAGAGCACTAGAACTATCTGCCATTCGGCTATAGAGACTCTATATGTATGCTCTTCCATGCTCGCAGAAACAAAGCGAGGTAACCATCCTAAAGCACACATACATATACAACATTTTTACATAATAACACAACATGCTTGATCAGCATATTTTGATGCTGCTAGAGCAACAAGCATAGTTCCAGCCCTAATCCAGATCATCAAGTAATGTTCAAATACACTTTATATTTCTGCAGTGCTTTTTACATGCAAATGCTAAATCTGAAATTTCATATTTAATTCAGAGTTCCTTGTAATCATTTGTGAAATTCACTAGCAAATGCTGAATGAAAATGTACACACAAATGTAGTTTTCAGTGCAGATTTTAGGAGTAACAATTTCAGACTTTAAGAAAAAAGAGAGATTAATTTGAAGGGAACACAATGTCAGTTCATTACGAGTGCATTTAATGAGATAAGACAAGCTGCATTTGCAATGCTTTAAACGTTAAGTATAAAAGTGTGTATCAATCTCCATTCCTTTTACATAAAAACAGAAAGCATCCAAACACTGCAATGGGAAAATAACTTTTACCGCATCTTACTGTTCCTTCTCAGTATTTTTGTCATTTTCCACAAAAGACAAAACTTTTCAGACAAAAATAGTTTTTTACTATGAGATTAATCAAAATCAAGTTAATTAAAGTTATTAAAAATGCTTTTTTCTCTCTTTTATCTCGAATTTCTCTTGATTCGCGATCTTTAGATATTAGTAATAGCTTAGACTTCTCTGACTTCGATTGTAATTAAGGCCTTGCAGAAATACTGCAAAATACTGCAAAAACATTGTCACTTGAAGTGTATTCCTTTCCCCCAGGGACAAGCTGCCATATTCCCAAAGGAACTATTATTGCACTTTTATTTATTTCTTGCTGTAAAATGGAGAGACTAAGTTGATCTCTAGCATCCTTAAAAGCTGATTGGTTGATGGGGAGAGCAACAATGTTGACTTAGGTGCATGTGACCCAGAAGCACATCAGTAACGTGATGTAAAAACCCATAATTAACGGGCGAGCGTGTTTTTGCGATAATGCTGCTGACTGTTCAGTTGGACACATTCATAAACGATCCGCTAATTTGCATAATAAACCAAACACGAGGCTCTGCGCGTCAAACCGCCGCTCTTATTAACCGTATTAATAACGCTTAAGTAAAGTGCAAGACAAGACACTAGTTGTGTTTTTTCTACACGTAAAGGTCGATTAGCATCAGCCAGTGGGCGTCACGCTGAACTAACTTACCGAATCTCCGGTCGGCGATGGAAACGGCGAGCGCGTGGACGGACAGAGAGGCGAGGAGCAGCGCGCGCACACGAGCCATCCTGCTCATCGAGCCCAGCTCAGCTCAGCTCAGCTCCTGTTAATTCGGCATAGCGGCTCTCTCTCGCGTTTCAGGGGTGCTGTGATTAGAGCAGAAGTGGGTCAGAGGCAGTGAGATGACTGATGCTCAGGTACCCCGTGTCCTGTACTCAACTCTAAAGGGGCGCGAGGAGCGTTCAGCACCACGGTCAGCGCCCCGCCTCGGCTGATGACGTCACCAGCTACACGCGCTTCCGCGGCTGATCAATTGAGACACTTCTGCGCGCTCGCTTTTATTTATTTTAAGGACATGGACAATGTGCATCTTGTTGGACAGTAGGGATTTATGAAATGTTAGAGCAATCATTTTGCACATAGGTTTTGCCCCCTACTGAAACACGCGTATGATTCACTTGATAATCAGTGCACTACAATACTACACAAAACTATCACTCATCAACAAGCACGTCAAAGTTATACTATGTAATATAGAATATATTAAACAGCCTCTATACATACTATTAAAATCAGAAAAAATAAAGGCACTATAGGGTGATTCTCAAAAGTTCATTCATTCAGTCATTTTCCTTCGGCTTAGCCAACTTATCCAGCATGTTTTACGCAAAGCATGCCCTTCCAGCCGCAACCCAGAACTGGGAAACACCCATACACACTGGCATTCACACACTATAGCCTATTAAGTTTACTCAATTTACCTATATCACATGTCTTTGGACTGGGGGACACACCAGAAAACCATGCGCACATGGGCAGAACATTCAAACTCCACACAGAAAAGCCAACTGACCCAACCAAGGCTCGAACCAGGGACCTTCTTGCTGTAAGGCGATAGTGCTAACCCCTGAGCCACCGTGACGCCCTTTCAAAAGTTACATTTTTAAAAAAATAAGTTATCATTATACCTGTAGTAGATGTTACAGACCCACACAGCTTCTGTTTGACATTTTGTCTGAATTTCATACTTTATTTCACACAATGATTGATTGTGATGCATATATATCTAAGTACATATGTAAACTGGGAACATACAGTACATTTAATAATCACTTGTCTGTACTAACTTACTTTAACACTTACAATTGTTTGATAAGGAATAAAGAAGTATATTCTCTGGTAACACATCACAATTAATAATTGTATCCAAGTATAAAGCAGAAAAAAAACTGGTAGGGATGCGCTTGAAAGACACCAGATTCAGCGATGTGTCTCAAAAATGTACTTTTTGAGAAAACTGACAGACATCTGGAATGCAAGAACTTTTACACTTGAAACAACACAAAAAGGAAATGAACGATGTTTCAAGATCAAAGATGAAGTTTTGCTTAAAGGTCATTCAAATGAGAGGGAAGAGAGAGGGGACATAAAATATGCAAGAGTTTTAATAAGCTGAGAAAACAAAATAAAGAAAGGATTTTGCAGAAGTACACCCAAGTTACTGTCATCAGCTTGCCCGTTTAATTGTTTGGTTGTTGGCATAAAATTAGGACGTCATTCAGCATTTTGACAGTGGATTCATAGATGGTCCTGAGAGAAGAAAACCAAAAGATCAAAACAACATTAAATGTTGCACAGCTGCCACTGTGTGTAGAACACATTACATGTGTTTGCAATAATAACATGTTTTACCTCTGAATGTCACCAGAGTTTTCCGAAATACTGTTGTAGTAGTTCTGAATTTGTCTGCGTACAGACCCGGCAATGTCTTTCAACTCCACAATAAATGCGTCAGCTATAATGAGCAGAGCAGAAAGCTAATCATTACTATTCAATACATTGCAGAAACAAATTCCTATACCCCTAGACACATTGTCATAAGGACACACTGACAAAAACACAAACTAACACATAAATAAACAAAATGTTTCTAAATATTAGCAGTGAGTTTGTGTGTTGGGTTGTAAGTATAATTACTGGATTATGCAAATATTGTCATATACCCTATCTGCAAAATAAAACTATTAAAAAATCCAGTGTCACTTCATATTTCAAGCGTCTCTATCCATAACTCCACTGAACTTATTGCTTCTAATAAATTTTCTAACACTTTAGTTGAAGTACTGACTTATTACCTGCATGTTATTGCAAAATTAACTGTTTTCTGTAGTTATTATGTATGATTTTAATTCTAAATCCCTAATTCTACCCAAAACCCAAACCCAACAACTACATTACTATCTATTACAAAGCAGATAATTAGCAGTTTATTGAGCTAATAGACTTAGTTAATGGTTTGTTAATAGGATAAATTGTGACTTAAAGTATCAATAAAACCAACCACAGGGGGAACACAAACACACAACCAAAACCACTTACATTCTTTGATGATGGTCAGAATGTGTGTAACTGCAGCCCATTGCGTGATACTATCAATGGCCTCCGACTCTATAGAGGAACTCAACTCAGACAGAAAAAACCTAGAACATATCAGAAAATTCATCTGAAGCATTCAACATAAAAATAGTGTTTTTTAGGGCACTTTCACACTTTGTAGATTTCCTTTCTTCAGAAACTGCCATTTAAATGGTTAGAATCCTGCAAATTCTTTGTGGATTGGTTCATAACTCCTAAATCGATAAAGAATGTAAAGAATTTAATACATCAAGTAAAAACACACGCAAACTGTCCTCTCACTGGTCAGAGAGTGCAAGTTTCAGGATTCTGCACACTTTATTCATTTTGCAGGACAGAAAAACAACAGCTTCACAGGCTTATTGCTACTTTCTTTGTAACTGTCAGTGTTTACTTTATTATTTTAGTTAGGTTAGTTTCGGAAGAAGAAAATAACTATTGATAAACTATAATTAGGCACCTCACTTTGTCTTAGCTTTAGATTCACTCTAACAGGCATTAGCAATACAAACACTGCTGCTTTTAATAAAGTTATAACCAACCATATGCTGCAATAAAGCTTGGTTCATTATTAGTCTGTAGCATACCTGTCAACATTGGGAAGTGAAAATAAGGGATACGCCCACAATAATATAAACAAAATAGATAACAAAAAAAAAATGAAAGAAAGAAAAAAATGTAATAGTATACATTAGCAAACAATTTAGCTTAAAAATGAGCTATTATAAAGAAACAGAATCAAGTTATCAAATCTCATTAATCTTTTCTTCACTGTATAACTTACACATTCTGAATAAAGAGCAACAAATGAATCTCATTTATTTCGATATTTTGTTTGATTACATTAAATAACAGGTGTCACTTTAACAATGCACAGATCTAACGTTAAAATGAAAGCATTCGATTGCTTTCCTAACGTTTTATGCTCATTTAGGACAAAATTAGTTGTGTTTGAAAAAAAAAGCACAACAAGATCGACATCTTTAGATGTTGCTATTATTATTAATTTTGTGTATTTGTCTGTTCAAACACGCACCCAAAACCCAGTATCCACTTTCACTACGCTTCAAATCGTGTGTACAGAATCCGTTTGGGAAACAGCATCTATTTATCACTATGGAGCGCGTCAGCTGACAGTCACACACCACTTTATGACTGTTTTGAGGATTGCATAGGAGGATAGCGTAGCCACCTGTTATGAAAAGGAAAGGGAATCCCGCCTTTTTTATATTTATTTCAAAGTGTTTCATGCCTAAATAAAATGAAAGCACAGAACTGACTCGCATTTAAGAGCAAGGGGCGGCCCCTGGTGGTTCAGCGGTATGGGTTGCGAATAGGAAGGATCGGCTCTTTAATGTTTATTGCTACTCTTCAGAGAAAGACTGAAAATACGGGAGAAATACAGGAAAATACCTTTACGGGATGATAGCAGGACAGAACTGTAAATTACAGGAGAATCCCGGGAAAAACAGGAGGGTTGACAGGTATAGTCTGTAGTGTATGATCTTATAGGGTTTCTCACCACATGTATAAACCACCTTAATGCTTTAATCTTTTATCTTGGACTGAGTGTTAACAATTGCACTGTTCATGTATGCCAAAGAGATCAAAAAAGCACCAAAAATGAATTCTCCAAATGGGTCAAGTATGAAAACAGGCAGTTCTAGATGTTTTTTGATTTTACCTGGTAACAGCAGGAGATCTGAGCGTCACTCTGAGTATGGTGCTGGAAAGAGGTGGAAGGTCATTGACCGTCTCTGGCGTCAACAGCTCTTCCACATGAGAAATCTGCATGTACACACATCACATTGCTGCTTTCACTGTTCATTCATCTTTGCTTTCAGTCTATGCCTTTATCCATCAGCTTATTTTTATAAGTGGCTTTAGACAGCTCTCCCACGCTGCCTACGATGTCATTTCTTCTCAAGAACACAACAGTTTGTATTTATATCGGTCATACTGTCAAATACAACATCCGAGTGAAATGAAGAAATGAGCTCAACAAATGTTTCAATTAAAAAGACAACAAAGAAAAGCCACGCAAGAATAACACTCACAGCATGCACAAAATAATTAGAGGATTTACCTTCTGCAGGGGGCGGCTGATATCAATAATAACTGCGGCACAGAGCGATGAGAAAACTCCTGTCATGAACTCCGACCTCTCAGTTGTGAACTTAGTCACCAGCAGGAAGTCATGGAGAGCTTCCTCAGAAGAGCAACACAGCTGAAGATACAGAAAGAAATGGAATTTAAATTGAAGAAGTCATAAGGACGGAGCATCATTAAAAAGTTTTCAAAACATTACATACACCAATATTTTGACTTTGATGCTGGTTTCTCAACAATACTTTGTTTAGCGTGTCTGTGAATATACTGGCAGTAGCAAAAGTCTCTGTAGTCGCTCTGCATCATTAAAGCAGCAGCAGCAGCAACATTGCAGATGTGTGCTGCCAAAACCAAACTCATAAACACTGCTTTATTCAAAGTATTCATTATTGTTATAAATGTCTACAAGAGTCGTCCTGACAAACTTCACTGCAAAGTTGAAACATGAACAGTGTCACGTTAGTGTGTGAGGTTCACTGCTGCTTACAAGTTTTTAAATCTCCCTGCAGTTCTTCTTAAAATAAAAAAAATTAACATGCCTGCTTTTCAAGGAGACAGAAAAGCCTGCTCCTGACTGATAATGCTTCACAAAAGACTTTTAGTTAATCAAGTATCTCTACTGATGTTGTATATTCCAGTGACAATGTACTCAAATAAATTACATCCATGATATTTAGAAAATAAATTAAGCTTAAGGGCGAAGTAGCATGCATCTGTTTTAATGATGAAGCCATGTCTCAGTTCATTTGTGAATTAAAGGAAACATTTCTTGTTCTGGAGGGGTCATTATTAGCTTTACTTAGCATAATCCACGTAATCAGATTTTACCATTAGCATTTCCTTTAAAAGAAAAAAATGTATTGATAATTTTCCTGTTTAAAGTAAGATGCCTCTGTAGTTACATTGTGTAATAAGACCAACAGAAAATGAAAAACGTTTATTTTGTAGGTCAATATTGTTAGGAACTATACTCTCATTCTGGTGTAATAGTCAGCTGAAAGAAATCAGCTGAATGGTTTCAAAAACGGTTCAAATCAAATGAGCCTTTTTCAAAAAAGGTTGGAGTGTTCCTTTAAGGATCATCAAACAGGCACCCGATCACAGCTGGTCACACAAAAAGTTGTTGTAACTAATGACATTTGAGGTTACAAATTAAAAGTGAAAAAAGGTTATCGCACAAGCCAAGAAAAGACTGAGGTTGTGCTGAGGTTACCATTTCCACGTGTGTGGTTCGGTTTTCCTTTCGCAAACGCCAGTATGATTGGAGCAATCTGTTCTTTTTGTAATAGATTTGTTATTATGCACACTTGGCCTGCAAACATTGATGATATTCATTCATTTTAGGTAAGAAAATTTGGCACTGAATGCCAAAACATATTTTGATACTTTTTGATACTACTGCAATTTGGTCGGTGCGTAAAAAATATTGAACTCAACACCCAGCCTAGCAGTTGTCAGTCAAATTTAAACAACATTAATCAAGTTTTAATACATACATGTGCACACAGGTTTGTGTTGTGTGTATTTAAGTAAGGCCCTAAAGTCTCTTTTCAAAGGCTTCACCTCTTGACCCTCTTCCTTGTCTTTCCGCAGTCGATGTGCTAAGATCTCCACAACTTTCTGGAAGATGTTGGTCAGAATGCGGATAGTGAGGGAGAGTTGATCTTCCTGTCCCTCAGTCTTTTGGGAAAGGCAGCCATGTGCAATCTCAGTAAGCAGAGCGAGCAAATGAGGGATGCACATGTATCCTTTCTCTAAAGTAAGCAGATACATACATTTAAAAAAACAAAAACAACATTTTGTATAAAGAGGTCAAACATTTTACATTGAAATACATAAATCTGTCAATTCTTCTTTAATCAGATAATACATAATACAACCTCTGGGCTCTGGATCAGCATGATGAACACTACAGAACTCACCTGTCTGCAGTACTGACGCAACATGTTGCAGTAAGTGGTCTCTGAAATCACTGTCTCCAACAGAAACACGCAGCACATTCTTGCACACCGTTACACAGCTCTGACAATGATAGAAGAGGGGAAATAAATCCTATACGAGCAAACCAAAATCATCTGCACAATCTATTGTAAAAATGTAAAGCAATGAATTAGTTTTAGACTTAGTCTTCATGTGCTTGATAACCTTTTATCAATATTTATTTACAGATTTACCGTTTAAAAATCTGCCGTCAGCAAAGTCTTAAGGTCATTGTTCACGGAGTCTTACATTTGTGTATGTTAAAAAGTAAATACGACCTCACGTTGAGTCAATTGCATTTACACACTGTTTCAGAAATGTTAGTCAGTTTTTTTGCATCCATAAAAAGCATTGAGAAGTTATGAGCTAAAATTTAGGGGGCAAAATCATACAAAACTTTGAACCTTTAATCCTGTCTCAGATACACCTTTCTAGGTTTTTAGCATATTTAATGAATCTATTGATTTTTTGTTTGTCAAGATTTAGTTGGGTAAACCTCTAGGAATTTAGTTGAAGTTAGCAGATCTTATTTTAATTATACTGCATAAAGGTTAAAACTGCTAAAAACGATTATTATACTCAAAAATATAATCCCAGCTACTGATCATGTTTGTTGACACTGTCAAAAATCTAATCAGAATCACTATACTTTCCTGTAAGCACCAATCAATTAAATGTCAACAACACAGACTTCATCACTAACATTTATATTTAGCAGCTTAACACAGTGGAGATTGTTAAATTTACATGTTAGGCATCATTATCAGATCATTTGTGCTTTGTGTCTCAGTTCAGAGTGTGCCACTTTATGATTGAACTATAAAATAAAACTAAAAATCTTATGATGGAGGAATGAAAATCTTGACATCTGGTAACTGTATTTATTCACGCCTAAATAAACTTATTTTCTCTGTTAAAATAAAATGGATGTAGTTTTGGAAAAGCAGAATTTTCAGCATTCTTCAAGATATCAACCCCACACCATCCTACAGAAGTCATTTTACCAGCTTATTAGGTGTTCTCATGACATCTATATTACATCAAATATTGTGTACATCCATGACAAACTACCAAAAATAAATACATAAATAAAATAAAACTTGTTTTGACAATAATTAAGCCACTCACCTCTACAATCTTTGTGCTTAAAGACAGCTGTTGCTCACTGCTGGAGTTAACCAAGAAAGGAAGGACTCGCTTCTCCACCCAGGACACTGAATGCTCCAGAGATTTGAGGAACTCCCGTTTCTCTGGAAACTACAGGATGCAAAAGAAAGACAAAATCCAAAATTCCCACTCTGAAACAAATATCAAATTCTCTTACATTCAGTGTATAAAGAGCTGAATTTCCATGATTCCATGATTTAAAGCAAAATTAAGCAAGTGGCACAACATTTTGGGAAGCTTGTGATTTTAAAAAATTGATGCAGATATCCTTTGGCCAGCAAGGACAGCATTATAATTCCTTGGATGCCATCTGCACTGTTTTATAATAATAAATATTATATTGGCATATAGAAAGTACTCATGTGGTGTGCAATACTTCGAGTTGTCAGACACAGCAGAGTAGTGTGTGTGATCCACTTTAGTTGTCATGTGGCGTTAATCGCAAAGAACATTCAGCCAAAGCTTATTTAAAAAAAGGCTACATTTGTGGTGTCGATTGCTAAAACACTTTAAACAATGCTGTTGCTGTTGAAGAGTTTATTTTCATCATTTAGAGTCACACATCAAATGTGATGTGGCAGGCTTTATATGGTTAAGAAGTAAACAGAAGTATTTAATATAAATTACAGAGACCAATGGTTCTTAAGGTCAATAAAGTAATGAAAGAACAGCATGAAGAACTAAGACATGTAAATTTGTGTACATTTTAACAGAAAAATGTAAATATTTTAATTTATTAGTTAATTTTTGTAATAATCAGACAAAATAAAATTCTTGACTTGGAAAAAATGTATATAAAATATAAATACTGTAATTCTGACTGTCAATGTCTCGAATAAACCTTTTAAAATCCCATGATATTCCAGAAATTCCATGACCTGCGGGAATTGCTGCAGAATAGGAGTTTCACTTGTTCAGTCTAAAAGAGAGCTTACAGAGCGAAGTCAAGCACTGCTTGATCTGTAGTTAACAAAATCTGAGTCATATCCAATAAAACCCAGCCTCGAAAAGATGGGCCTACATTAACCTCACCAATGAATTTGTCATGTCACTTCAGTGCTTAGAAAATGATACTTTATGCACTTATGGACAACTTATTTTCTTAAACCACCCTTCACATCCTAATAATATCTTTTGTGTGAGTGTATTAAGTGACAAGGGCTCAAAAAGAGCACGCAACAGTGTTGTGGCTGTACACTCACTTTGTGTTGAAGATGTATACAAAGTCTGCCATGGAAGATAAAAGCTCTCAGTGCCGTCTCAATGGCTGGCACGCTGACCTCTGATCCGCTCAAAGAGGAGAACAGCAGCGACTGGACATATTCACAAAAGAGCAAAGACAATAGCTCCACATTTCATGTCACACTTTGGATTCAGAAAATAAAAAGGGCTTACAACAAGTCAAATGTAAGACTTTTTAAGGCCTACCAATTATGTTTTAAAATATAAAACTTTAAGACCCTTCAGAAACCCTGAAAAAAAGCATACTTTGGTAAAACAGAGGCTGAAAAACATGTAATATATCATTCTGACGACCTTGGTAAACATAACTCCCATTAACAATTCTGTGAGCTTTTAGAGATATAAGTAGCATAATAAGAACAAAAAACATCACGACATTTAGCCATGATTCAGCTCTTTGCAGCACTATGTTCAAAGCAAGGCCACAGAAAACCTGCAATTACCTTATTGACTTTGTATCTAATGACAGTAATAACACGACACACAATAAAAGAGTAGGCTTTCACCAATTCTCTCTAATAATAATCGTCAACCTTCCTGTTTGCTGTACCTTCCATTTGTTGAGGGCTTTATGGAGTGGTCTGAGCTGATCCAGGGGCAGTGTGAGCAGACATTCTCGTGTTTTAGGCCGCAAGAGCATGTAATCCAGATAGTCTAGGCCTAGATCTGGTTTTGACTCCTCCAGGATTTCAAAATGCACTTTACCGGTTGAATCTTCATCATCCTGCTGATGAGAAAATGGAGACACTATGACTAGGATTGGGTTCCGAAACTAGGTGCCATACCAATGTAACCGCTAAGTATTTGGATGAAATTAGAATGCAGATTTTGATGCATGTGATGTATGAGCAGCTTTAATAAATAATAATTTTTTTTTTTTCTATCATAACTTTTGTGAAAAAGCACAGGCATGGTAAGTTACTGAATGAGTATTACTATTACAATCTATATGATTAGTTATTGAGACTGTGCTTTAGAAAATGCTAAGTCAAGCTCATAACAGTTCTGTCTAAAAGTAATATTTATAGAGATATCACGTATTGTGTACTCTAGGGCTGCACGATATCGGAAAAATCTAACATTTCGATGTTTTATTATTCTGCAATATATATTGCGATGTGAATACAATTTCACCAGATGAGTTGAATCACTATTTGGATAGAATTTATTATTTTAGATTGATTGCGATGATTCTGCAAGGGAGCGCATAAAATATAATAAACAATCTAAAAGCATAGATAAATTAAATAAAGAAAAAATATACAAATTAATTAATCAGATATAGTAATTGAATAATCAAATGTAAAAAAATAAATAAAAAAATAGTAAAACTAATCATTATTAATTTGTCAAAGTTACAAACAGTAAAAGTTCTTTCTGAATGCTTCAGGCCTCAACAAACACTTACAAAATGATAAATTAAAATCCAGACTCAACATTGCATATACTTGCGATGTGCTTATTGCAAATGATCACATTACGATATCGATGCTGAAATGATTTATTGTGCAGCCCTAGTGTGCTCAATGGTTTTTAATGACCTAACGATGACATATCAGCACATGCAGTAAGACGGCAGGCAGAAGTGTTGTATTTTGCCAAATAAAGTCATATCTCTGCAAAAGAATTGCTAAAATTTGAAGTTTTGAAACTCTTTATTTATTTATTTTTACTCTTATTATCAATTATTGTAGATGAGCAAGGTGGCCATGTTTTATTGTGAAGTAAATTTGCTGTGTATTTACTGACTTAGTATTTACTTATGTCTTTAAAATGTCTAAAACTTTTAATATATTTTTCAACTTCAATAGTAAGTCATTCATTTACAGTGCATTTATTCAGTGTCCATTTTGGCACTGATGCCATTTTAAAGAGATAGTTCACCCAAAAATGAATTCTGTCATCCTTTACTCAGCTTTCACAGGTTTTTGATGTTCAAAACCTGTTTGAGTTTGATTTCTTCTGTTGAACACAATTTTTTTTTGAGGAATGCTGGTTTCTAGTACCCATTGAACTCTATAGTAAAAAAAATCTACTATGAAAGTCTCTACTACGAAAAAACTCTTCTTTTGTATTCATCAGATGAGAGAAAAGCTGCGTCCCAAACCGCATACTTGTGCACTATTCTACGCCATTTTGAAGTATAAATAGTGTAAGTAGTGCGTTCACATTGAAAACTCTAAAAACTCTGAAAACTCTAGTGAATTTAATTACCCGGATGATGCACTTATTCCACCGCTAATATGAAGTGTGTAATGATGGACACTTCACGCACTCAACGACCGCAGCTTTGCGCACGTTGCGGAAGAGGTGGAGTTATCGGGTGCACATGTTGGATAACTTTATTTATTTTGGACTGTGAAAGCAAATTTCTCCTACGAGAGTGATTATAGCACCTCCTGATGGTGAATGCGGTTACACTCATGCCAGGTATTATTTGGTATTTTGGTCATTTACTTCATGAATTTGGCAACCGACAAACGTCATCTGGGAAACGGTTTGAACTTCCGCTTAGTAAAAAAGCCATAAGTGTTCCATTTGGGATGACACTACATACATATACTATGCTGTTGAGTGTGTAAGTGCATAAGTACATAGTGCATAAGTGCATAGTGTATAGTGTGTCATTTGGGACGCAGCTAAAGTCAAGCATGTTTAAAATAACGGGATTGTTTTTTCAATGAACTATCCCTTTAAAAAAAAAAAAATACCATAAAAACAACACCCAGCCTTAATTATGACCCTGATGACCCTCACACAAGGACACTTTCCAGACGATGTACCTCTCTCACAGGTGCGGCCTCCGTGAGCCAGTTCTCGATGAGCTCCACTATATGGCTGATCTGCCCCCAGCTACAGAGACACTCCAATGACTGACTGTATGCTGTCACAGCAGCGCCCGCTTTCAAACTCCTCAAGTGAGACATCACTTTACTCCTGCAGAGAAGGACACAGTCATGCTGTACACCCAGACTGTCCTACAGATCGCTCTAATGCCTTGAAAAACACTCTCAATCCCACCAGCATTAAAAAAGACGCCTTTGGGATCAAATGGAAATCAGAATTGGCAATTCGCTTTTGAGCCTACCTGCTGTTCTGGGGGAGACGACTGACTGAAGCACGAGGACTGTGCTAGACTATCATCAGAAAAATATATATTCAGAAGTGCTGTTCTTATCAAAACTGTCCTTTGCTGGTACAGTTGTTAATCATTATACTATTTAGACATTTCATCTTATGTCAAGAGTGTTTAATTGTTGGCTGCACTATTCTTCTAAAATGGGGCATATAGGGATTTTTTAGGGGGAGTTCCTACAGTCTAATAACTGTACTTACCTCAGAGCTGGAAGAGAAGAGGCAGGAAGTAGAGACGCTAGGAGAATGAGAGGTGCTTTACATCTCTCCTCCTGCACACAAACCCACAGACACACACACAGACACACACACATCATGTTGCGCCCATGTTGCATCAGCTCTGAAGATGTGATTATAGTGTGCCAGTTTGATCTTTAAATTGTCCTTTGGTTTCGCTGTTTGAACATGCCTCTTACCTGAAAGATTTTAAGATACTGGGGCAGAGAAGATGCAAACTTTGCAGTGGTGTACTTAAAGGCCTCTTGATTAGCCATAAGAGATTTCTGAACACTCTTCCACAGAATGACGAGGATCTCCAGCAGGCTGGCCATGGAGGAGGTGTCCTGCACTGAGAGAACATCCTCCAGCAGCTAGTGTTAACAATAGCAAAGATAAGCACTGTTAATTATAGCAGTTTTAATTTCCCATTATTGCTCAGCTGAGTATATACATATGTGTGTGCGCTTTTACTCTACAGACTTAGTTTTTTGTTTTTTACACTCCTATTAGTTTTTTGTTTTTTACACTCCTATTAGTTATTCACACATCAATGTTTTCCAAGACATTGAGAAAATTAGAAAAATGTTGTTGATAGACAGTTAAATAAGTAGTTTTTATATTGTATTATCTTTGTTTAAAACATGCTTTTTTGTATTGTTTAAAAACCTTTTACTTTGTTTTGTGCCCACCTTGTAAATTTGCTGAGGCCCTCTGGTGGCAACAGTCCCCTATTTTTTTTTTTTTATTACTGTTTTAAGATGTTGTGAAAAACAATCTGCTTTCTGCTCAGTTTTTAAGAATATTATTCAAATGAGTGGAAAAAAAAAGTAAAAAAATAAATTTTTAATACAGGTTCATACAGGTCACTTAATTTTAAATAATTAAATTGCAGTTGTGTAACTTGTTTTATAGATCAATATAGCCATACGAATATGTCTAAGATTGCAGAATGTTAAGTGTGAAGTATGTATGATCTTTAGGGCTAACATGAGCCTTACTACCATGGCTTCCACCAAAATAGTACAATTAAAAACTGTGAGAGATGTTACTTAAGCAATCGGCATGTAAAATTATACTAAAAAGGATCTGCCTCACCTAAGACTGCAATAACAGCTGCTGAACATTCAGCATTGTCTCGTATGAAAATAACAAACTCAAAATACATTTAAACAGAAAACATTTGCTTTTAAAACAGTTGCTTTTTTCTCACCGTGCTGTTTTCCTTATTGCTAGATGCAAATTCTTCATCTCCTGCATTCTGAATGCACACATTCAGACACTTTCTGATCACCAGCATCAATTTGACTACAAAAAGAAAGCAAAGTGAGTTTATATTACTATATACACATCTTCCAAATAACAAAATCATAATAACTCATTGTAGAACATAAACCAGAACTGTCATTTAAGAAAGCTTACTAGGTTTTCCAAAGCAACCTCACCTATATTAGCAGGAGCCGTGTATAGATAAGCATGCTGGTAAAACTTGCGAGCCGCTCCGGGATTTGTCTGAATCAGGGTGACACATCGCTCACACCAGACAGTCTCCGGTTGGTTGACTGGAAAGAATGAGTTAAACAGCAGATTGACAATCCGTTTGGACACAGGAGCAGAGTCCATCTCCAATCGAGCCAGAAGATGCTCCAGGGAGCAAACTTTCCAAAACTGTAACATGACAAATACAGAAAATATAGGTATAAGGAAGCGGGCAAATAGTTGATGAGATAAAAATGCAGCGCCATATATAATTAATTAAGACAGAGTGTGATTTAAACTCTTACCTTGGCAGCCCGAGCAGCCTTGATCTTGAGAAGCATGCCCACAAAGGCAACACGCACTTTTTCAGAGCTGTCATGGAGACTGCTCTTCAATGCAGGCAACAGTTTTTCCATGAGTGGATGACTTAAACTGTTATCCAAAATTATAGACATACACTGCAGAGCAAACAAACAGGGTATAACAAAGGCTTAGTCATGCAAAAAAGTTACCATTTGACAGGATATTTTAAACTGTAATTATGTTCCTAGTCATTATGAGCACAAAAGTTCAAATGAAGTGTCAACATATCAATTTCAAGTCTTTCAGGCTAAGATGATTTTATAAGCAGTGCTAACCTCTGAACTACAAATTAATGATTGGGTACATTCCATTCCCCCTAAAAAGCTTTTTAGTGTGAAGCTCTTAATACATGCTGAAATCAATGAGCAAAAGACATTGTCCTTCCCCTGCTGTAGATGGCTTTATATTGGATTCTACAAACTACAAAAACTGGAAAGATAGCAAGCAGCACTTTGCTCAAGTGACAGACAGTCAGCCAGAGGCTTTACCATGAAGACAGAGCAGCGGACATCTGGAGAGCTGGTGTCATTAGCCAGCTGCAGGATGAGCTTCTCCAGCAGGTCAGTGATGACAGCAGATGGAATGACCTCCCAGCAGCGAGCCAGCACTGAACACACACCCAGCACTGCAGAGGAGCGCACCAGAGGCTGGGGGTCATCAAGAAGAGCCTACAGACACACACACAAACAGACAGACAGTTTCACAGCAGTGCAACATACTGATGTCTTTTCTGACTGCTCTTGAATTCAGCATCCAAGCTTGGCCTGCAGGAGAACAGATTTTTTGACTTGTTATGAGTTACAAGGTTGTTATTCAGTGGCATATGCCTTTGTTGATGTCATCATCATGCATTATTCTAACTTAGTATTATACAACTTAATAATTGTGTTAAAAAGAAAAAAAATCATACATATTATTCTTAACTGCATTAACCATCATTCATCAATTTACTTAATCACTGATTGGTATGGCTTACAGCTTACGACTCAAAGGCACAGTGGGTCATTTTCGATGCTAGAGGATGCGTAATCACAACAAACAAAGGCGTAGTTTAATGATGAAGTGATTGAGTGTGGAATCAAGGGAGTTGTCATTACAACTCATTTGTGAAGAACCTGAAGAATTCAAAACATATTGTCATGATAGCTTGAAGGCTGAAATCTGTCAAAGCGAAATAACTCTAAAGCAATTGCTGATAAGATATGAGCACAACATTGCATGAAAGCAGCAGAGCTTTTATTATACCACAGTCTATTGGTTCAGGTTCATCCACTCGTCATCACTTCGAGAAGAAGCAACACTGTTTTATCATACTGATTACATTTTCAGGTTGTTATAATGCTGCTCTGTGCGGTCTAATAAAATGCATGACGTATAATAGCATCTTTACTAAAAACATTAATAGGAATTCAAGGCTGTGTGACATCATTAGCATGGCGACATGAGAAACCGTCCTTGTCACTAGATAAAGTTGCTCATTTCCAAAATTATTTGAATAATTTAAGATAACATAAGTACATAAGTCAGCAAAATGTTTACTATTTTAATAGAATAAGCTTACATATTGTGCATTTTATAATCATTTTTTAAAACCAAATCAAATAAAAGCGTTGGTGTGCACTGTTGTGCTCGAGTTGCAAACATTGGACTCTACTCAAATCCTTAAATGTTACAAAATGCAAACAATAACAATAATACGGAATCAGCTGTTGACATACAAACAGTAGATCGAGTTGTTTCTGAACAGCCTGGTCCACTATCTCACTGCTCATGCTGGGGTCATGGATGGGAAAAGCCTCAGTAAAGAGCAGTGTGGCATTGGAGCGAACCTCAGCATTAGTAGCCTGTTTAAAATGATAAAGATATGGTAAAGATATATTTCACTAATATAAAAGAACTACATGCACTAAATACACAGTCAAAATTAAAGGTAACCTTTAGCGCCTTCCACAGAATAGGTTTGTAGAGTCTGTGCAGCATCTCATCGACTCCCTCGCGAAACTTCTGCTTGTGGAAATAAGTAAGGATCTAGATAGAGAGACGGAGAAAAGGAGTTTTAACTGCAGATAACAAATTGATCAGAACTTGTCAGACATTCCCTAAAAGTATCTCTGATGTTCATTTGTGGGGGGTTTTCATGGCAACTAAACAGAAGTAGCAACAGTGATCTATCAAGCTACATTTAACAGAGCTAAAATGATGATTTATTGTTTGAATTTTCGACTGAATCCTGCAACTGGCATAAAAAGATGAGATGTGTTTCCTGACCTGTCTGACTTTGCTGTGTACAGGAGAGTTTCTGTGCAGCAACAGAGCCTGTTGCATCAAGTCCTGGATGCAGACGCACTCAATCTCCTCCAGAAAAGGGCCTGATGCCTTCCTCCATGCTCTAAAGTAAATCTCAGCCACGTGAACAGACAGAGTTCTGCAGGTATAGCAAGGAAAATGACGACTTAGATTAAAGTAAATAGAAGATAACACCAACTTAGGAAGACTTACAAGTGCAAAAATTTGCAGATGCTAATATTGTTTGTCTTAAAATAAGTAGAGATGTTTCTGTGTGAGTAATCACCTTCTATGAAAGTAGTGTCAGTCAAATTTCTCCCTCTAATTATTCGAGGTATTATTTAAAAGGCACAGAGTGTACTTTTTACCACATTGATGATTTGTATACGTGCCAATACTGCTATATTTCTTTCTTGAGCTCAACTGTTTCCACATCGAGCCTAACAGTTTTACTGTTTTATATTCATGAAAGCGGTTTGTCTCCTCTACCTCATAAGTAACTCAAAGTAAGCAAAAAGTTACAGAGTGCACATTTTAGAAATATAAAACAAGAGGTCATGAGCGTGTGATATACTTTGGGAAAAACTGCAGCTGATTCTTAATAGTTTCATGAATCATCCGAATGAAGTTGTCACTCCAAGAAAAAAGGAAGGCAAGGAAGCGTTTCCCCTGAAAAATGAGCAATAAACAGAGTTACATCTCCCGTAGAAAACAATACCTCAAGCTCACGAGAAACATGTAGACAAACCTCTTCCTGTTTGATATGAGAGGCCCTGAAGAAGCACTGGAGAAGAGGGTCGACGACCTGCTGACCTTTTTCAGATGCAAAGTCCACACTGAGAAGCACCTCTCGTAGACCACAGAGCCTTCTGAGCTCCCTGACCTGAGAATATGACCAAAAAAAGCAATTATTCGATTTTAAAGTATATTATTATATTATAACAATGTCATATCTATAATATAATATTACTAGTACCGGTTTATCAAGGGTAACAGTGTTCTCCAAACAGACAAGAAAAGCAGTCCAGCCGAGCTCCTCCTTGCCTTGTAAATCCCGCTTCCACCAGCATTCAAACAGCCAGTGAATAGCCTGCTGGAGGGGAGTTTGTGATAGTGGCAAAGCACTCTCTATAGCTGGAGAAACAACATGGGAGAAAATGCACTCATCATTTAAGATAACTATTTTAAATTATATAACACATTCAAACACTGAAGAGTGGTGATATGAAATAATAACAATGCCATCCAACATGATCAAACCAGCAACAATTTACCCTTAACACTACTATTAAGCAATCACACTACATTGATCAAGTGACATTTAATTATTTTTGGCTCAAAACGATTAAATAAATGTTTAATATACCACATTTTGAACCCAATTAATGAATGCAAACATTTTTAAAATTCTAGCAAATCCCAAACATGCATATTTAATGTTTTTTGGGTATTATAGGCAAACATTTCATACACAGAGTAAATCTAAATAAAATATACTGCATTGCTTTTAGCTACAAATATTTGTTAAATTCATTCAGCACCTACACATACAGTATCTAAAGTTTAAAGATTTTTTTGAAGGGATAGTTCATCTAATTTTTTTACATTCTGCATTCTGCATACTTCTGAACAAAGACTTTTGTTCAATTAATGTATTATTTTTAAAGACATTTGTGATGATTCTGTCCCTCATTAAACAGCCTACACAATAACTATTCTCAGCCCAGTGAGGTAATAAAAACAGAATTGTTCAATATGAATGTTCTTCTTTGTCTTTGTGCATTCCCAGTTGCTTCATAAAATTACGGTTCAGCCACCGGAGTCACATGGACTACTTTAATCATGTTTTTACTGCCTTTCTGGGCCTGGAGAGTGGTAGTTGCGTACAGTAGGCTGTCAATGGAGAGACAAAAAAAACCCACACACTTAATTATAAACATCTTCACTTGTGTTCAAAGAATGAACAACTGTCAAGTTTGGAACAACATAAGGGTAAGCAAGCAACAACAAATATTACATTTTTGGGTGAACTAGTCCTTTGTCGAATATTCTGTCATGTGCTCTTTCACAGAAAAAGGAAAACCTGAAATGTCTGGATGAAGAGTTACAATAAAAGTACGTACAATTCAGCATCTGGGCACACTTAAGAAGAGAGGTATAATTGTCATTTTCCTGCAAAGTGTCAACTGAGACTGTAGAAACAATAGTGACGCCCTCTATTACAGCCATGGTTTGTATCTGAAAGCAAACAAGAACAATCCATGCAATCATTCTCATATGTAATAAAGAAATAAAAGAATCGAATTAAAGTTTAAAAGTTGTGAAATTAAAATCAAATAAAGTTTTTTAGATGTTAGTATCAGTTTGTTAGTGTGCTTCAAAACAGTGACAACATTTCCATTTAGAAGATATAAACCTCATATAAGCATCCAGAACTTGCAGTATGTCACCTCCGCCTAAACAACTTTCATCAAATCTTCTGACCAATCAAATGCTTTCTAGTATCCAACATGCCCCGCCCTCTTCAAGACACCATTCATTTGTTTTTCATTTGACGTGCTTAAGCTCAACCTCTCTCACTGGCAGAACTGTGATATAAACTAAACACTATTGGTGTTGGGGAGGAGCTACTATGTGTCCCCTCCTGCCTTCATGGTTCGAGTTGAGCTTATGTCAAATAAAAAAAAAAAGAAATAAAGAAAAAATATATCATTTCAAAGCAAAAAAAAAAAAAAAAAAAAAAAAAAAAACAATAATAATAATTTTAAAAAATAGGCTCTAGACTTTTCTGGCCCTTTAGAAAAATGAGTAGCATCACCTGTTCTTCAGACACCTCCACCTCCATGTCTCCTGCATCCTCCTCGGCTCCAGTGATCCAACGCTCTGAAGGGGAAACAGTAAGGCTTTGCTGCAGTAACTTCAGCTGTCTGTCCCAGAGATCCTGCCTCTGACTCTTCTGCAGCTCTGCCAAAAGCTCTGCCAGGTCAAAGGGATCTGCTCCATCCTTCTGCAGCACAAACAAATGGAACAAAATGACCCTCTAAATAAGGAACAGTCATTTCACAGCTCTTTATTAAATCCATGATTTTTCTAGTAGCTCTGAAGACTCTCCATCTAGCTTCTGCATCATTATTCTAAACATAATATAAGAGTCTCAAATTAACTAAAAGCTTCTGCCATTATGTAAAAATTCAGATTTATTTACAACTGGTTTCTTTGAAATTTCCCCAGGGGGTTTCACTTTGTGCTGTGGTAAATAATATCTGCTCACATTTGAACCCTTTGTTATAGAACCCAAACTGAACACCCTAACACTTCAAACATTTAATGGAAATGTTTGTTTATTAAAATAAACACAACTGCTTTAAAATTTGATATACACAGGTGTGTGTAGCTCATGCTGTAGAGCAAAACGTCAGAAATTGACAGGTTATTTATTCATTCATTCATTCATTTTCTTTTCGGCTTAGTCCCTTTATTAAACCGGGGTCGCCATAGCGGAATTAACCGCCAACTTATCCAGCATTTGTTTTACGCAGCGGATGCCCTTCCAGCCACAACCCATCTCTGGGAAACACATCCACACATTGTCATTCACACACATACACTACGGACAATTTAGCTTACCCAATTCACCTGTACCGCATGTCTTTGGACTGTGGGGGAAACCGGAGCACCCGGAGGAAACCCACGCAACCACGGGGAGAACATGCAAACTCCACACAGAAATGCCAACTGGCCCAGCCGGGGATCGAACCAGCGACCTTCTTGCTGTGAGGCGAACGTGCTAACCACTCGGCCACCGTGGCGCCCACAGGTTATTTAATAGAACTGAATTGACTATGAATTTATGATACATTTTAAAATCCCACAAAAATATTTAGTGAACTAGAGGTTAATTATTTTTCTGGGTTTAAGCACTCTATAGTCTTCATCTCTAAAAACAATGGGCCAAGTACATAAGGTCTTGTTAAAATAGTTATTTATCCCCTCTTCAAAACAAATGATTACAAAGCAGATATGAATGGAAAACATGGACTGCTTTTACTTTCATTACTATTTGTTTGTATTGTTTCAAAAAAAAAATTGAGCCAGGCAAATTTGGCTGAATTGGCACAGAATAAACTGTTAACAATTTAGTACTATTAAATTTAATGTTTTAAAACATATAAACACACAAAAAAATAAAATAAGCACAATAACTGATACATTATAACTTCAACAGTATTTTTGAAAGCATTACAAATATGACAGTAGTGTTCTTTTGGTACTGCCTTTTATTTTATCCGAAACTGCAAATTTGTTATAAATATTCCCATAGATTCGAAACCCACTAGAAGAGCATAGTTAAGTTAGTATTTATACAGTATATTGTTTTGTTGCATTCAGTGACACTGACATGTAATTTGATGAAGTTCAGAAAGTCCTGGATGTGCTCGTGATGGACAGAATCCAGGAACTGCTTTCGTTTTGACATCTTGCTCACAAACCTATCAGACAAAATAGACGACACAAGAAAACATCGGTCAGTAAGGGCTGACAAATATGTAGATATATACAATATAACGTTATAATCTTCACATATCACATAAACATTGTGCGCAGCTTCTTCTAACTAGAAGTCAAACCCAAATAACAAGTCGTTGTTTTCCTTACTTTGCAGGCACTGTTTTCTAAACTTTATCAGCACATATGACAGCAAATGAGGAATATTTTTATCAGTTCAAACCTGTTAGTTTGTTTACAAACAGAAGATCCTCAAACGCCGCTGCTGCGCCCGTTTCTGTATTCACCCGCTCAAAATTGAAGAAACGTCATGACGTCATACGTAATGTGTCGTCTCGTCATCATGTGCTTACAGCGCTACCTGCCGTATGGGAGATCAACAGCGCTGAAGTCTAAATGTAATGGATTTCTTTGCAATTTCTGTAAAATAATGTTTAATACATTTTGAAAAATAATTTTTAACTTGTTTCGTACGTTTATTGTTGTTACACAACCCCAGCTTATTTCCTTCGCTAAAATCGATTCTTGAGTAGTCAGCTAATGTCCACAAGATGGAGCCAAAAGATCGTCGTTAAGGCAAGACACCGCAGACGAAAAAAATAGTTGAGTACATACATGAATTAAGCTGTAAAATTTACCGTATTTGAGTGCTGCAGAGGTGTTTTGTAGCTCAATGCAGGATTGTTTTTTTTTACCGTTGAGTACAGTCATGTCATTGAAAAGTACATATTGATAGCGTGCCACAAGAGAAACACTTAAAAGTATTTTTAATGTGACATTTACATTGCATCACAGTCTCATCT
Source organism: Danio albolineatus (assembly GCA_903798035.1). Lineage (NCBI taxonomy): Eukaryota > Metazoa > Chordata > Actinopteri > Cypriniformes > Danionidae > Danio > Danio albolineatus. The sequence goes on from CAIGQQ010039163.1 coordinate 2,328,189, forward strand.
TGAGTCATTGGAGTGCTCTAGTTGATCGATGCAAACCTTTTTATATCACGTTTTTTAAAACGTTTTTTAAATGTGCGAATGTATGTACACAAACATCAAAAACTCAAGTTAATTATTTTTACTTTTTGGGTTTCCGTTTTTATCCTTCCATAATTAGGAAGAAAAATGTTCCACTTTTTTTGTGAAACAAAACGCTATAAAATCAGCAAAGTATATATGGATATACCTCTGTAAAACCTTCAGAATATATATGAATAAAACTGAAGTTTAATGTATTTGAGTGCTGCAAAAGTATTTTGTAGACCAGTGCAGGATTTTTTAAAAATATTTTTTTGCTGTTGAGAAAATATGTACAGTAATGTCACTGAAAAGTACATACACAAATTGATGATTTAAAAGTATTTAAAATGTTTTCTTCACTGTAGACTGACAATTACATTTTACAGTCTCACCTTGAGTCATTTAAACTATGAAAAAAGGTTCTTTTTAAAAAAGTCTGAGATGAATCAAGTTATATAAATGGAGATATTAAAGCCATTACATTTTAGTAATCAGATTTTAGAGCATTTTAAAGCATTTTAATTAGAGCTTTTGAACAATATCTTCTTTATTGGTATTAGATTTATGCAATAATTAAATAATTCTCAACAAAAAAGGGGGCCAAAACAGTGAGAATTACCTTTTATTCAGCTGCTTTAATACCTTCCATACAACCTTGTTAACAAAAAAGTTGAACAGACACAAAATTAAAATGAAATCCATATTAATGTAATAAAATGCATTCAGACTCTTACTTTCAAAAAGGAGGCAAATCCCAGAGTGACAAAACATTTACAGATTTACAGATTAAGAACATCTCCAAGATACCGGTCACCTGAAAGCCGAAATTCCTCATGCTCTGATATGATATGTTTGGAAAACAATACTCAAAGGTCCAGAAGAATTGGTGAGTGCACAAAGTCACAAGTGCAGTGTGATTCAAGTTAAAAGTCATAGTTCTGAATAATCATGCTTGATGCATAGAGAAGAAAAAGGAGGCTGGAAATCACACCAACAGCCGTTTCACAGTCTTTATCAATCCATGAGCAAAACACTTTGCAACCAAGCTATACTTACAAAAGTCGCATACTATACACACCATTCTGCTGTACCTGATAAAACTCTTGCAAACAAAATGGGTATAAAAGGTTTCTGTACAGGAATTTTGTGCTGTGCAACAAGAAACAATGAAATACTTTTAAAATAAAGTATTATCAATGGATCATTTTATGAAGAGCTGAACATAACTTCTGATAAGATTGTACATTACCATTTGTGGTAGTATAAGAAAGCACAGCATAAAAGCACAGCATATGTAGCGTCTTGGCCATGTGTTTTGTGTAACACACTGTAACAATGCTAAACTAACATCTCTGACAAAAAAAAGTTATACATATTGACTTAAAATATGTATGCTACAGTATGCATTCATACATCTGATCATCTACATGTTTTCTTATTCCTCAAAGTACCTTTTCTGGCCATTTTTATTCAGCAAAAAGTCAAATGACGTGCAATAATGAATAAAACAAAAACAAGAAAGACTGTCAGCTTTAAACCTTCAAGAAATTGTGTGAAAGCGGGACGCTGATGTTGACGACTGCAGTTTGAGCTTTGGTGAGAGTGAGAGAGACTCTTTGTAGGCCAGTGTAAATCCCAGTAGAAGTAGCCTGGTTTAGTTAGTCCAGCGCCGCTCTCCTGCTACTATCGCTTCTGCGTGATCCTGTGCGGGCCGCGACATGTCCCAGTTACCTGCTGTTCCATTCATCTCTGCTTTCTTGCACACGTCACTACGTCTGCATTCGTTTCTTTGTGCCATCCTCTGTCAGATGATACCTGAGGTGCAAAGGAAGACTTGATTATTAAGGTGAACTGACAGCAGTGACTGTACTGTACCAACAAATGAGAAACACACCAATGAGTCCATCCTTTAGAAATGTCTTCACTTCCCAAGTCCACAAGTGCCTGTGATTAGAAAAGAAATGTGAGCCAAGAAAAATCGAACATTAAAAAGAATAAGGAAAAAACATTTTATTTTTCTTTTAACCTTGCCCAGCAGTAGCTTGTTTTTGGACAGCAGTCCTCCTCCGTTCTTGACAGCGATGTCCAGAGTCCTCCTGTGCAGCTCCACCATTGACACGCTGAACTCAAAGCTGAAGATTGCAAGATAAAAAGAGAGTGTTACGGAGTGTTGTTGGTTTAATACTCTACATCAATCTGTACTTTAATTTGCACAGGTAATCCAGCATCATGAGAAACTTTCAGCAAGGGAGCTACACAAAGAAACATTTCTCGGAAACATCTGTGGTTGCATCACATTATAAAGCCCTGGTTGATTTGGTTTGGAGGGTAGAACATCGTTTAATAGGAATTTAATATACAAGCAAATGTCTTGCAAAGACATACACGGCAAAAAACGCTTTACTTACTTTGAGTTCTCATTTTCTAGTCCAAATATCTTACATAAATAAATTCTTAAATAAAGGAACGTGTTTTTCTGGACAAGCAAGAAATGTTGTCTTGTTTTCTGAAATAATTAAGTGAGCTTTTTTTCTAAGACTTAAATCTGCCAATGGGGTAAGCAAAATAATCTGATTTCAAAGCAACAACAAGAATACTTTGCTTACCCCATTGGCAGATTATTTAGCTTGTTTTAGGGAAAACAATTTTCTTAATTTTTCTTAAATTCTTAATTAACAGTTAATTTTGACTAATTATAGTTGAAGTCAGAATTATTAGCCCCCTTTTTATTTTTGCACTAATTTCTGTTTAACGGAAGAGAACACATTTTTTTTTTCAACACATTTCTAAACATAATTGTTTAAATAACTAATTTCTAATAACTGATTTATTTTATCTTTGTCATGATGACAGTAAATAATATTTTACTGGATATTTTTCAAGATTGTTGTATTCAGCTTAAAGTGACATTTAAAGGCAAAATTATGTTAATTAGGTTAACTATGCAGGTTAGAGTAATTAGGCAAGTTATTGTATAACGATGGTTTGTTCTGTAGGATATAAAAAAAATAGCTTAAAGGGGCTAATAATACTGACCTTAAAATTATATTTTAAAAAATTAAAAAACTGCTTTTATTACAGCCAAAATAAGACTTTCTCCAGAAGAAAAAAATATTATCAGACAGACTGTGAAAATTTCCTTGCTCTGTTAAACATCAGTTGGGAAATAAAAAAAATAAAAATAAAAATAAAATTCAAAGGGGGCTAATAATTCAGACTTCAGCTGTATTTCTGACAGCAAGACTATATTATTTGTTCATCTAGAAAATGTTTCTTGATTTAAGACTTTTTAAATATTTGGACTAGAAACAAGACAAAAACAGAAAAAGCAGAAGAAAAAAAGTAGGTTTTATGGAACTACAACAGAAATATGCAGTTCAGTAATTATTAAGATAAATGAAAAGAAAGAAAGAAAGAAAGAAAGAAAGAAAGAAAGAAAGAAAGAAAGAAAGAAAGAAAGAAAAAAAAAAGAAAGAAAGAAAGAAAGAAAGTAAGAAAGAAAGAAAGAAAGAAAGAAAGAAAGACACATTTTGAGATAAGCCATCACAACATTGGTTATTTTAAGCCACGAATAAATAAATAAAAATGTCCCGGCAAAATTCTGGAGTGATTGAATATACTGCATTACTGTAAGTAGTGTGCTTAACTTGATCAAACAAGCACTTATGTGTCTCAAATCTTAACATTTATAACTACATTTATTTAAACTATGCTTGTGATTTTTTACAAATATTTTCAACATTGGTGGTCTCACAGAAATGCTTCTCTTAACATACTAAAGACCATTTTTAACTGTTGTGTGTTATTTGATATTACACTATAAAGTAATACAAACTATTTTTAAACACAACACGCAAGTTTAATTGGAAATGACATTCAATGATGTTTACCTTAAATGTGTCAGTACACTCAACACAATAATTTACCTAGATTTATATGACATTAGAGAGACGATATTACAAAACACAAATATGTATTCAAATACTGTACATAAGCCTTTTTAAACGTGTCAAGATCAGCTAACTGCATTTAATCTAAATCAGTTTAATACATCTTTGGTGATATTTAAAATGTGGTTAACATTTAACCATTAATTGTATTCTTTAAGTAGTGTTTTTAAAAAGACTTTATATAAAAAAATTATTGTGAAGAAAATTTGACAGATTTTAAAAGTCCCGTTCGTTCTTTTAAAATAGTTTTTTCATAATAATATGTTAGTCTTCATGTAATCTATAAGCTAGTGCCCTCAAAAACAGCTATAAAATTCCCTTTTAGCAAAATGAATCAACAATGTTTCTGAATGTCATATCATAATTTAGTTTTTCATCAATAATAATATAATTTTAACATTGTGAAGATTTGTTTTTTTTTTTTTTTTTTTACAAAGAAGGTTTAGTGGGCTTCTTACGACTGGTCATAGATGGGGTTGAGTGTTTTCTTGAGTGTGCTGGTTTTTCTGCGGCCACTGCGGCTCTTGTCCGGTAACAGGTAGAGGCGGATATACGGGTCTGAGCCATCTTTGTTCGATGCTATTAGGTTTCTGCAATTATGACACATGGGGAAACATATTCATACAAAAGCAAGAGAAGTATTTTCACTGAAACCAGTTTTGTCACATTCAAGCGAACAAGTGCAGACCCGTTATTTGCTCACACTCTTGTCAATAATGAAATGACTTATACCTGCTCATCAAAAAAAAACTAGTGCTGGGCAAAAATTAATCGTGATTAATCGCATTCAAAACAAAAGTTTGTTTGGACATAATTAAAGAATGTACTGTGTATATTTATTATACATAATGGATCAGTTGTGTGGAGTTTGCATGTTCTCCCCGGGTTCATGTTGGTTTCCTTCGGGTGCTCCGGCTTCCCCCAATCCAAAAACATGCAGTAAAGGTGAACTGGATAAACTAAATTGTCCGTAGTGTATAACTGCGTGTGTGAATGTGAGTGTGTATTGGTGTTTCCCAGTACTGGGTTGTGGCTTGAAGGGCCTCAGCTGCGTAAAACATATGGAATAGTTGGCGGTTCACTTCGCTGTCGCGACCTCTCATAAATCAGAGACTAAGCCGAAGGAAAATGAATGAATGAATAAATACACACATGCATGCATATATTTGAGAAAATGTTTAATTATATTTAGATATAAAATATGTGTATGATGATACAAATGATACATAAATTTAAATACCCATGAAACAAAATTGTTTTGTATAGTTTTACTTCAATGTTTGTGTGTATCATTTATACATAATAAATATATATAATACACAGACATCTACACTCACCGGCAAATTCATTAGGTTATACCAGGCATGTCCAAACTCGGTCCTGGAGGGCCGGTGTCCTGCAGATTTTAGCTCCAACTTGCCTCAACACACCTGTAAGGATGTTTCTAGAAAGCCTAGTAAGAGCTTGATTAGCTAGCCCAGGTGTGTCTTATTAGGGTTGTAACTATACTTTGCAGGACACTGGCCCTCCAGGACCAAGTTTGGATATCCCTGGGTTACACCTAATAAATTACACCTTACTAGTACCAGGTTGGACCCCCTTTTGCCTTTAGAACTGCCTTTATTCTTCCTGGCACAGATTCAACAAGGTACTGGACCAGTTCTTAGCTGACAGGAGTGGCACCTGGTGTGGTCTTCTGCTGCTGTAGCCCATCTGCCTCAAAGTTGTACGTGTTGTGCATTCAGAGATGCTCTTCTGCCAATGTCGGTTGTAACGAGTGGTTATTTGAGTTACTGTTGTCTTTCTATCAGCTCGAATCTGTCTAGCCATTCTCTGACCTCAGGCATCAACAAGGCATTTTCGCCCACAGAACTGCCGCTCACTGGATATTTTCTCTTTTTCAGACCATTCTCTGTAAAGCCTAGAGGTTGTGTGGTAAAATCCTAGTAGATCAGCAGTTTCTGAAATACTCAGTCCAGCCCGTCTGACACCAACAAACATGCCACATTCAAAGACATTTAAATCACCTTTCTTCCACGCTCGGTTTGAACTACAGCAGATCGTCTTGACCATGTGTACATGTCTAAATCTATCGAGCTGCTGCCATTTGATTGGCTGATTAGAAATGTACATTAATGAGCAGTTGAACAGGTGTACCTAATAAAGTGGCCAGTGAGTGTATTATGGCAAAACAAATTTGTATTTTGGATGTGATTAATCAAGATTAATCTTTGCCCAGAAAACACACACACACACACTGGACGTGGTACTATAAAACGGAAAGGAGAACTATATTTGTGGATGAAGGTTAATGTGTGCCTTCTCACCTGCAGGCATGAACCACTACGATAAGTTTATTCCTTTGCGAGCTGTGTCGGACAGTGAGCTGGACTTCTCCAAGCGGATACTGGTTCAGCCCAGAGCCACTGCAACACAGAAACAGACGTTTGATTATTGTCAAAAAAGTGTACATGAAACTAACATTTACTGAATACAGCTACTACATGTTTTATTTAAAGGGACAGTTCACCCTAAAATGCAAAAATGTACTCATGGTCAAGGAGTTCTAAGATGGGGCTGCATAATATATAATTTCAGCATTGATATTGCAGTGTGCACATCTGCAATAGTCACAAGGCAATGTGCAATGTTAAGTCTGAATTATAGTTGACCAGGAGCCACAGTTCAGAACACATGAGGTTTGACAACAGATCAATAAGGGGGAGAGTAGAATTTTTTTGCATGTGTTTCTAGGGCCTGTGACTGTGTGAAAATTTCAAGAGAGTTTAAAGCACTCTGGCACAAGAAGTTGTACAGTTTGATTTACTGAAAGATACATTTTTAGGAATTATTTGTTCAATGAAGACTGTACAGTGTCATTTTTCGAATTGACAATTCGATTTCTGTACCTAAATGCTATTTGGCTTCCCAGACAACCATTAAGCACAGGTTGTTTCACTTTTATCTTTGCTCTATTGTATTTATCTATACTTGTAATTTAATTACAGAATAATCTAAATCCATTTGCATTAATGATTTGTTTCCAAATAGAGCTATTCAAGCCATGTGGTGAAATTCTATTCATACCATAATATATATATATATAGCAGAACAACAAAAATACCACGACGTCAGATTTATCAAATATTGTGCAGTCTAGAGTTTCCTTCTGTTTGTCATTGAAAACTGAAGAATACAAGTATTTGATTACCTCTGATAACCAAATAAGGAAATACCATAGTATTCAAAATATCTTCTTATTGTGTTCAGCAGAATAATAAAACAGGTAAGAATCAGGGGGAAGATTTCACTCTTGGGGGCATTTTCCCTGAAGCAAGTTCCTGGAGCTGCTGTGCATTATTTCCTTGATGCACATCATTCCAACTTCAATTAAATATTTTTTTTTAACCTGCACCTGGATAGATTGTGGTATTGAACACTCACATTTACAATCCAACCATTCTTCCCATTGTTTTTTAAAAGTGTAATTTGAATACAATGTGTCAGCTTGCTAATAAAAAAACAAGGAAACTAATGGCATTTAATTAATCTGTCCACTTTGTGAATTTCCCAAACGAACAGATTAACCTCTCTACTTCTGCATAGCAGCTACAGTTTAGTAGTGGTATTTGTGATATGACAATGGTAACCTCAGGTATGTCATTCAGTGTCTAATTTGAACGTCTAATTTGAATGCCAAACTTTGACAAGCCTGACAAACGTTGAGGATTCAGAAAACATAAAAAAACACATCTTATGTTTCACAAAAAAGTCAGAATATGCACAAATGAATCAGGTTATGCTGAGGTAAAATTAAGAGCTTTTTGGAGAATTTCACTTGTAAGCTCTGAAATTTTCATATGAACGTAAAGTTTCAAGAGTTCACCCTTGATGATGATTGATTATAAAGCTTTTGGCATGCTGTCCCGGGAGAGAGCCCTGAGCTCGTGGGATCCTTGAGCCCGGGGCTCCCCCCAGTTGCAGGGCGAGAGGGGAGTCCGAGTTCAGGTAGGTCTCGAGAACTCCCCCGCTTGGCGAATGTACATTATGAATGGCTCTGGAGAGTGTATGCTGAATTCTACGCTTATCTATGATGCCGATTTAGTTTGTCAATTTACATGTTTTTGGTCTATGGGAGGATACCGGAGTGCCCGGGGAAAACCCACACAAACACGGGGAGAACATGCAAACTCCATACAGTAATGCCAACTTGGCCAGGTAGGATCTGAACCATTGACATTCTTGCTGTGAGGCAATGGTGCTAACCATCGGGCCTCCGTGCTGACCTGATGGGGAAAGGGGAGGAGTAAGGGTGGAAGGAGGGATTCTTCAAGACGAAGATGGCTAAGGTAAGATACTCTGCTTCTGGTTATTTATAGTGATTTAGGAATCATCTGATTGGGGAATCATGCATTAGCTAATGAGGACCAGCTGCTATCAATCATAAGCGCGTGCTCCTCTCGAAATTAGTTTATATATAAACTTCACTTACAGTATATATAAATACAGAAATGCACCTCTGATTGTTTTAAAATGTGATGGTAGAGCTGATGTTTAGACAATTTTAGATAATTCTAAGAGCCATTATTTATTTGAAATGGAAATCTTTTACTAAATTATAAATGCCTTACTATCACTCTTAATCAGTGTAATGCACCCTTGCTAAATAAAAGCATTCGTTTCTTTTAAGAAAACATTTTTAAAAAGCAGTGCATTTTAATACCATCATATTATTTAGCAACATAATCCAGCTAGTATTACTGGAGTACATTTAAGTCCAGCCATAATTTGGCAATGTGTGAATTGAAGAAGTCCTCTGGTTTTACACTAGCTTTCTCCAGTTTTTCATTGTGGTTAAGATTGTCTTTTTGGCTATTTAATTCAGTTTGAGCCAGCTAAGCTCTGATGGGGGTTTTAACAGGGAATCAGTGACAAATACAAATGGTTTGTGTCACGCTTCCCCCTCCTTCACTGTTTAAATTGGTCAGGGCGGCTCAGTGGAGAGCAGTCTGCTCAGTGTTATCCAGTCAGTCCTGCTGCGCTGCACATTGGCCTGTGCAGACAAATGATTCACACGGAACTGCATACCGCTGTTGTCTCTCACTTTTATAGTGTTTTGGCTTTTGGTGTTTCTCGTACAGTATACCACACAAAAGGGCAGCAAATTACCAGTGTGACTTCTAACAATATCTAACAAAATTTAATTGCATTGGGAGGAAAAGCAACAAAGCGAAACAGGATTTTGTACAGGTAAAATAACAAAAAATATCATAAGCCTCTTACATTAAAGGGCCAATTAAATCAGTGTTTCTCAACGACAATCCTGGAGGATCACCAGCTTTGCACATTTTCCATGTCTCCTTAACTAAACACACTTGATTCAGATCATCAGCTCATTAGCAGAGACTGAAAGACCTGTAATGGGTGTGACAGACAAAAGAAGACATCCAAAACATGCAGTGCTGGATGTCCTCCAGGAAATTGGTTGAGAAACACTGATCTAAATAACATCTTTAGCTAAAAATGAATATTTTATATATATATATTAAGTTAATATAAAACGTAATCTATTTTGCCTGTTCTTTTTGACTGTTTCAATGTCATTTTTTGGACAGATAATGAGTAATTTGAAAACAGGGTTCAAAGAGGAAGTATTTGAAAACAAAGACATCACGAGCATGTGTGGTACAGTACAGTGTGGTTTAGGGAGATGTAGATTAAAGGCAAGAGCAAACAAACATACACAACACTGGTGGAGTGCATGGTAATGTTGCTGTTGTTCAGGTGTCTCCTATAGAGCTTCATCAGCAAAGCATAGATTTACTATTACAACCAAAAGCAGAGACACATCTTACATGCATGACAAATTACATGGACACAAGCATAGAGCCACTGATGGCACATTATTGACACTATTTAATAAACAGCAGATTCAAGGACTTTTTAAAGCAGCATTCATTTCAAATCAAGCACCTTTGCAATTCACATCACCAAGCTTCAAGTTTTTACTCAGCTTAACATTTCACTTACACAATATTTAATGTAATGATGAGCGTTTGGATGTGTCATTTTCAATTGTTTAAGACAGTCATGTTCATAGAACTTTAATAAAAGTTGCTGAGTTCAAAACTGCTAATATTCAAATGTGGTTTCTGAAATATTGATAAAATGTGTATTATTTTGTCACAGTTCTTGTACAAGATTTATTCATTCATTCAATCATTCATTCATTTTCTTTTCAGCTTTTCTTTTCTTTCAATTGAACTTAGCATATGTTTTTAAGCAGCGGATGCCCTTTTAGCTGCAACGCATCACTGGGAAACATACATGCACACTCATTCACACACATATATTATGGCCAATTTAGCTCACCCAATTCACCTACTGTATAGTGCATGTCTTTTGGACTTGTGGGGGAAACCAGAGGACCCAGAGGAAACCCACAAGAACACGGGGAGAACATGCAAACTACCACAGAAATGCCAACTGACCCAGCCGAGGCTTGAACCAGTGACCGTCTTGCTGTGAGGTATTTGTGCTACCCACTGCCCCACCGTGACACCCTACAAGATTTATATTTAAGATTTTTTTGTTCTGTTTTTGACAGCAGCATTGGCAATTAAAAATAAAGTTTATTTCAAACTGAATTGAAGCCCTTTCAAGGACCTATGTTTGTTTTTTAAGTTTAGGCCTTGAATATATCTGTCTGAATTTCAAATACTTTTAAGAAGCGTGGGAACCCTGTGTGTACCAACAAGGTGAAGGCACCAAATACTGGCTTGCCATGTAATACAGTGTTTTGCCATTTTTTGGGAATGATGTTGCTGTGTAGATGTGAAACTTTTTCAGCATGCAAGGGGAAAGCTTTTCTTATTTGGCAACATCGTTGTTGTGTGATGTAGCATAACATTACAAATGGCTGTGACTGTCCAGACTCCAGAATCAGCTCTCGATGTTGACTCTTGCTGTGCCAGAAATCACTCACTTGCTCACTGATTTTCTAACCCCTGAATAGTGTGCAGTAGATGAGGGCACTTTATCAACCAGAAGCAACTTAAATGAAGCAAAGAATTCCGATACTGATATGTTGCACTGTGTCCCTAACCCTTTACAACGAGTGTGGCTTAATTGTTTTTAATTATGCATGCCTTCATACCCACAGTTCAACTGATGTTAGATTAATGGAATAAAATTAAACAACGAACAATATAAACAAGTCCATAGTAAATACATTGAAGTTCATAATCATTAAAGAGATAAAAAATATTTACAATAAAAATTTATTGAGAATTATCAAATCAATAAGTGTTCATTATTGTACGTATTGACCCACTGGTCTGTTCTTATCTTTAAAGTGATAGATTTAATTTAAATTTACTCGCATCCAGTGGTTCTTTTGGGGTTTCTTTTTCTGAACAGATAAGAAAATCTTGAATAGTTCTGGAAACATATCATCACTATCTAACCAAAGCAGAGGAAAATACTACGGATGGCAAAGGCTACCAGTTTCCACCATTTTTATTTTTATTTTTTATTATTGTGTTCAACAGAGGAAAGAAGTTCAAACACGTGCAACAAGTGGAGGACGAGTAAATAGTAACAGAATTTTAATTTTTTTGTGAAACATCCCTTTAACATTCCTGATGAAGCAGCTTTTACAGACAGAGATTTATTGTTTTTTGTCATTTATTGTTTATTGTTTTGATGTATTTGAGGAGCCGGAGGGAGACGCGCAATTTCCCGGAGATTATCATTTGTTTACATGCATCCAGGAGTCTCTTTGCATTTGCGGGAGACTCGCAGAACTTCCAGAATACTTGGGATGTCTGCCTCAGGACTTAAAAAAGGAGGAAAAACAATCTGGCACAACTTAAAATAGCATGGTAAATAAATAACCTGGTACCAGAACAAAACAGGTCACAAATAATATTCGCACGTCAAATGAAACGTTAAGTGGGCTTCAATTCACATCACAATGCTGAAACGGGATACTTACAGTGCTTAATCAATGGCTAAAGTTATTCCCCATGTTGACTTGGCCTAATTGAGTTGAGGCAAAATATCTATCACTCCTAGTGGTTGACTATGGTATAGGTGATGGGAGCCTGAATCAAATGCCTTCAGTTTTGTAATGAAATGGAAAAAGTATAAACATTAAACATAATGTTCAGCCAAAATTAGATTTTTATTTGATTTTCTTCTTGGGGGTCCGGCCGCCAAGGAGACTGTCTGGTAAAACTCTGGCCCTCTGACAAATATAGTTGATGATCCTTGCTATAGGCAATAAACAGTTTTCTCCATTATTTTCATTGATAAAATTAACACTTGTATATAGCTACTGACTATTTTAAGGTAATGCCGTGGTAAACTGAACTAGCATTGAACTGACTCATGTTAAAAGTATGCTGGTTTAACAAAAGGAGTTTAAGCCACCATGTTGGAAAAAATAGGCTACATTTAGTGTGTGATAATGATTGTGATGTATCCTACCCATCAACTCTCGTGGTGGAAATTCAGGACTCTGAAAGGCTTTGAATCAGACAACACTACTAAAGAAAAAGGCTCGGACTCACTTCTGCAGCTGCTGTAACCTCTGCTGGAGCTCCAGTGTGGCGCAGGGTAGTGAAATGTCAGAGGCCAGACTAGGGGTAGAGTCTCTGTGAGACTGACGCTTGTGCGAGCTGCATATCCCAAGGCTGGACACACTGCGACCCGCATCCGCTAACCGCACAGGGGAGCCATCTGACCCTCTTTTCCCCTGAGGGGTGTCCGGTGGAGGGGTACAGGGCGGGTTCTGGGAAGGCTGGATGTCTGTAGGGCTGCTGGTCATTTGAGGTTGTGCAGACACACAAGTGCTACTCTGACTAGTGATTCTCACTCGAACAGATGACGGGTGGCTGGATGTGACCTCCTTCTCCAACGACAGGATCTGTAGAACACAAAAGCACATTCACAGGGATAAAATATATAGTGACAGAAGAACTTGATGCAACATGCACTCAAAAATGATGCACACAGACACACCAACCCTGAGAGCCATTTTGAGTTTGAGGGTGCTGTTGGGGCCGGAGCTCTGCAGAGGAAAGTGCTGATCCAGAGTCATATCTGCCTCGATCAGGAGGGATGCAAGAGACACCTGTAGACTACCCAGAGAGCACTTGTGCTTACTATCCTTCACCTGAGACAAACAAATCACACGTCAGTTTACTTTTACTAATACTAAACTTTTAAACATAACAGAAACACGCTATATTTGGTTTTAAATAATCTGTCTTCTTTTGAGGATTAACATTACATTGGATTTCAGTATTTAACATGATTTTAGTCACTATTTGTTACAGAACATTCATGCTTTTAGGACAGCCCCTGATAGAATACCTCAATTTCCAGTTCCTGAACCTGGGGGTTGTTGATAAGGAAGGGAAAAGTCTCTTCCCACAGTGGCTCACTGGTTTTATACCTCACCTGCAAAATACAGGACAGGGCATATGTGCACTGCTGGACTTTTAAGATGTTAAAGCTGATTAATCAACGCTACCTTGCTTGTGCACGTCTTCTGTCCTACAGTCAGTTTGACAAAAGGATTTGGATCTATGCTGACTTTCTTCCCAGACTGTTCAACAAAAGAGAAAGAACCTAATTACTGTATGCAGTATGAAATGACAAGGTCAAAAATTATGATACAGTCTCCTTAAAGAGATAGTTCACACAAAAATATTTAAATGGCCTCATTATTTACTCTCCTTCATGTGGTTTTAAACCATTATGAGTAGGGCCACACGGAATCTGCGCGCGCAGAATTCCGCAGATTTCCGCAGATTTTTAGCCCATCATTAATTCTGTTTATTTACTGGTGTAAATGTGTGTAAATTTATATTTATTCAGTTTTCAAATTAATTTCTGTAAAAATATTGATAAATATGAAAATATTCATATGGTTTTTTTACAATATAGTTTGTAAAGTACTATTTTCTGTCTTTTAAAAGAGATTTTATACGAGAGACTTGCTTTGTTTACAAAATAAAGTGGATCTAATTGGATTTGCATTGTAAACAATAAATATGAGTTAAAAAGTTATTACTTTTTATTTCATACTTTAATTTTTTAGTTATGATAATCCTAAAATCATTCCGCATAAATCCGCAGATTTTTAACAAAATACTCCGCAGAAATAGCACAAAATGTCCGCAGATTCCGTCTGGCCCTGATTATGAGGTACTTTCTTTTGTTTAACATAAAAGAAGATATACTGAAGAATGCTGGTTTCTGGCAACCATTGGCTTCCATAATAGGAAAGAAATACAATGGAGGTCATTGGGTCCCAGCAAACAGCATTTTTCAAAATAGCTTTTTTTGGTAACACTTTATTTCGATGGTCCATTTGAGTATTAGTAGACTGTCTACTTAATATATGTTGATACTGACATTCAACTGACATTTAACTGACTATGAGAAACTTTGCAAGTACATGTCAACTTACACTAACCCTAACCCCAATCTAACAGTCTACTTATAATCTAATGAGAATTAGTTGACATGTAACTTAAATTCAACAAACTGACCATCAAAACAAAGTGTGACCCTTTTTTACCAGAAGAAAAAAACTCATATAGGTTTTGAACAAGTGCAGGGTGAGTAACTGACAATTAAAATTTTGGCGTAAACGATCCCTTTAAATAGTCAATTATAAATATGCAATACATTCTGGTTGGTTTATCGAAAATGATACATCATAACTCTGTTTGAAAGTCATGCTTCTTTCTAGATTTACGTTCACAAAAGCACTGATAAAATAAAGTTGAGAAAATTAGTACAGCCACAGCAATCTGTCAAGTCCAGATGACGTAAAACACATGCAGTGGTGCTTGAGGAAAGAATATATTGGAGACTTATATAATAAAATCAGAAAAAAGACATAAATGACAAAAGACATTAAATCATGCTTCGATTCCGGATCATCGCATGAGCTTTCAAAAGTACCTTCAGGCCTTTATAAGGGGGTTTGGGGCCATCAGGGTTAAATACAAGCGGATTTGTCTTTCCACAGGAAGGATTGAGTGAAAATGAAAATAGGAAAGGTAAAATATGAGAAGAGGACATGCAAGAAGGATAGTCAGATCAGCCAAGCCCTACAGTTTGACAAAAATATTGCAGCACATAAAATAATAATAATAATAATAATAATAATAATAATAATAATAATAACAATAATAATAATAATAATAATAATAATAATAGTAATAATTATAATAATAACAACAATAATAAAATATTTTCCTTCTCTGTGCAATAATGCTGCTGGTGACACAAAACCTTAAAATAACCTGGCTTTGACCCCTCTCCTCTAAGACTGACCAAGCTGTATTTAAATCATTCATGTGACTTCAGAAACAGTCAAAAATAAATGGGTGAACATAGTTACTGAGCATTCAAGCTAGAACTAAAGGAACAGTTCAAATGAAATTTTTCTCATCATTTACTAACCATCCACTTGTTCTAAACATCTTTGAGTTTTTTTTCTTCTGATAAATAATAAAAAATATAAAAAAAGAAAAAAGAAACAAGCTTAAAACCGGTTCAGCCATTGAGTTCCAAAATGTTTTTTTCTTACTATGTGTCAATGGCTGAAAAAAAAAAAACACGAAGGGCTGGAACCATGAGGACGAGCAAATGATGAGGATATTTTCACCTTTTTATTAAACAGCAGGCAAAAAAATGTCAATTAACATGCATTGAATTGATGATTTTGGCAAGGTTAATTTGTAACTATTTGACTGGAAGAAATGTCTATTCACACTGTTAGTTAAACGGCTTCAGTTAGATCTGGGGAACCAGGATGCAGCTTTTACTGGCAAACTCACAAATAACTCTGTACAGAGAGAGTCAGCATTCTCACAAAAGACAAGACCAGACGCTCTCCTTTCCTTTAGGTTTCCACAGCCAAAACTGCCCTCAAAGACACTCTTACAGCAGAGGAGGAAGGCACAGTGAAAACCATTAATGAAACAGGAATTTTACACTAAGACTGAGAGAGTTTAAACTAACAATTCATTTCTCAGGGTTTCTGCAGGTTTCATCAAGTCAAATTTAAAACTTTTTAAGACACTTTCAAGACACTAGTTAATAAAAAATTACAAATTTACTTTTATAGATTTGTAAAAATGTTTACTTGCCTCATCAAAAACAAATTCAAATTTAGTTATTTATCAGTCACATATTTTGTGGCGTAGTGAGTAGCACATTCACCTCACAGCAATAAGGTCACTGGTTCGAGCCTTGACTGGGTCAGTTGGTATTTCTGTGTGGAGTTTGCATGTTCTCCCCGTGTTCGTGTGGGTTTCCTCCGGGTGCTCCGGTTTCCCCCACAAGTCCAAAGACATGCATTCAGGTGAATTGGGTAGGCTATATTGTCCGTAGTGTATGAGTGTGTATGGATGTTTCCCAGAGATGGGTTGCAGCTGGAAGGGCATCCGCTGCGTAAAACATTTGCTGGATAAGTTGGCGGTTCATTCCACGGTGGCGACCCCAGATTAATAAAGGGACTAAGCCGAAAAGAAAATGAATGATATTGACAAGCTTTAAAAACGTATTTATAATAAATTCAATTCAATTCAACTCAATTCAGGTCAGAGTCCTCACCATGTAGCTATAAATACATGGAGAACTTCTCAAACAAAAGTTATTTTAAGAAAGATAAATTAAACTATACAGGTAAACAGAGCTAAAAAAAATTACATCTTGTTAAAGTTTATATTGAGATTGCTTGTCATGATCACCAGCGATGTAGCCTGTGCAGAGCGCTGGAGAAATACACATATGCCACTGATAAGAACTACAAATCCCATCATGAGCCGCACACACACCAGTTCCAGTTCTCTCCCTGATTGCATTCACACAGCTAGAAGCTCATGATGGACTAATCAGATGACAGTAAAAACAGCACACGCACACTAACACACACACAGATTTTGTTGAGTCTTGCTATCCTGAAGCGCTTCAAAGCATTCTATTGTCTAGCCCTGCCTTGTTTCTTGACCCTTACCTTGTTTACGTTGTTTTGTCACTTGTATCGACCTCTTTGTCTGTGACCACGATGACAATTTTATATTTTCCTCATAATACTGTTTGTTCCTGTCCTGATTATTTGCCTGTTGCTGACTACATTTTGGACTTTCATGCTCTGTTTGTTCATGTTTTGACCATTGACTGCATGACTTTGAGTTAATAAACTGCATTTGGACCCTCAACTCCGTTGCACCCTGACTCCTATTCACCCCAAAAAAAGATTTTTTTTTTTGTTGTTGTGGTTATCAGAAAAACCTAGTCACAAAAAGTTCAAAGAATAAAAGAAAAAGTAAGTCTTTGAAATTCGAGGTTGAGAGAAAAAAAATACATAATTTCATTTTGAGTGAATAATGTCTTTTAGAGGAAAAAAAGACACTAAATGTACCCCATAAACCAGTTTTAGAGATACCATCAATACACACTTGAATAATCTAAATCAGTGAAGAAAATGAAAGCAGAGCATTAAAAAGCCAGAACTGAAAGTGAAAAATATTGCAAGACATGTATCTTTGTAGGACATCAGAACTTGATGCTTTACAGCAGATCCTCAAGAAGAACCTGTGTGTACACGCAAACATAGATGTAATCGCATGTTTGTAGATTTCTTACCGGCAAATTACTGGCTGAGTCCAGGTTAACAATTAGCAGAGCAGAAGAGAGATTGTCATTAGTCCTTATGCTCTTCTGTACCTAATAAGTGTAAAAAACAAAATGTACAAGATAAGAAGGGAATTATCAAAGGTTCATCCAAATGTATTAATCATGTTAATCAAGGTCTGTCAGTGTGTTTGTGTGCGCATACTTGATCTAGTTTTTCTGCACTCGGGTACAGTGACAGCCACTCTAATCTCAGGTGAAGTTTGCCTGTAGTAACTTCTTCCAAATCAAACCACTGCAGATAAAAAAATAAATGAATGAAAAGTGATCAGTGGAATGGAATGACAGTTATGGACAAAAATAACATTCGTTTAATTCCAAATCAATCAGGCAATACTACAGAGTTCAAGAGAAAAGACAGCTGATGGTGATCGTTTCTTTTGAAAAACAAAGCAAAACAGTTCTGGGAAAAACAAGTTACTGGGAATGTAGCATAATATCAAAACCTTTGAGAAAAAATATTAACTATATATTCTGAAAGAACACATATGACGATAATTAACAATCAATCAATCTGTCTGTCTGTCTGTCTATCTATCTGTCTGTATGTCTATCTATGTGGGGTTTATTTATAAACTAATTTCGAGAGGATCACGTGCTTATGCTTGAACACAGCTGGTACCACATCAGCTCCACATATTGCACCAATCAGACAAATCCCGACACACTATAAATTACCAGAGCTTTCTACTCTAGTCATCTTTGTGTTTAAGAATCTCCCCTTCCACCCCAACTCCTCCCCTTCTCTGATAGGGCGGCACGGTGGCTCAGTGGTTAGCATTGTTGCCTCACAGCAAGAACGCCACTGATTCAGCCTCTCCCTGGGCCGGTCGGCATTTCTGTGTGGACTCTGCATGTTCTCCCCATGTTCACATGGGTTTTCCCCGGGTTCTCCAGTTTCCTCCCACCGTTCATAAACATACAACAAAAGTAAATCATCTACTTTAAAATAACATCTTAAGACAACTCTAGTCAGATATATCTCAACACGTTCACAGCGGGGGGAGTTCTCGAGACTTACCTGAGCTCAAACTCTCCCGCTTCAAATGGGAGGGAGCCCCGGGCTCAAGGATATAGGGCTCTATCCCGGGACAGCATGCCAAATACACTTTTTTATCAATCATAAGCTAAGTGTGAACTCTTGAACTATCTTTTGGGAAGTAGATGACCATAATGTTGTTTTGAGAGCAAAAAGATAACATTGACTTTTTTGTGAGGTAATAATACATACATTGGAAAGATGAAAGCAGAGCGATACGAATTACTGGATCGAAAACAAAATAAATTTAAGCCAGTTACCATTGTTCTCAGTTGCTTTGGTACATTTCTCAGATCAGAACTGAAATTTGCAAAACAGTAAGTGCATTTCTCAAAACAACACGTACAAATGGCAAAACACCATGGATTACCCCCAAAACCCAGACTCTCGCTCAAAATCCTTAGCTCATCTCTTAAAATTAAATTTCTGTGTCAGTGAACATGTCAGCGCCATCAGAATGAGAATGGCAAAAATATTTTTTTGCTGTTTGCACTGTAATTTGTTGACAGATCATGTCATTGTGATACAGAAAGGAAAAGGGAGAACTGCATAGCATAAAGAACATACAGTAGGATGTGAACATAGAACAATCTCCTTTGAGATGCACCTTCATTAGAAAAATTCAAGATTCACCTGGGAAAAAAAATACCAACTGTAGACAGATTTGAAAAAGAAGTCTAATGGAAATGTATAGAAACATACATTATGACAATATATTATGACTTATGAACTTGTTCAATCACTTTGCATGTGAAGATGTATGACAAAAACAAACACTTAAATTTTGTGTGGGGATGGGACGATTCAACAAAGACCAAAATACTGCATTTTGATCAGCATAACATAAGTAATCGATAATGTATAAAAACATCAGAGACGTTTTACCAAAGCATTTACAACTTGTTCAAAGGAATGAGAAACTACTTTATATGCACAAGTGACGCAATGACGTAGACTAAACATGTAGTTTTGAGAATTACAATTCTGATCTGAAAAATGTACCAAAGCTGCCAATACAGTACAATCTATACATCAACTATGAAAACGAAAATGTCGGTTCATTAATTTAAAAAAAATCTAAAATAAAACTGGTGGTGACATTTCTTGAAAAACATGCACTGCAAATTAAATGTAACAAGAATGAGATGTTAATTATATTACCTCATCAACCTTCTGTTCTTTATGAAGCTCATTCAAGTCAATCATTAGACTGAAAAAAATAAATAAAATCAACAAAACATTTCACACTTTTAAAAAGATATATGATGGACAATATTGCACATATGTGTCAGCGCCATCAGAATGAATACGGCACCTTCCCAAGAAATCATCTTTATCTGGGTCTTCATCAAAGAGCTCAATTTCCAGATGTTGTCCTGAAGGTTCATACACAAGTGCCTGATGAAAAAACACACACATGCAGATTTGTAATATTTGTCTAAGTGCTTTGTAACTCAACCTTCAACCAACCACAATGGGTACCAAAGTGCTGTACATAAAAACACATAGTACAACATACAAGGAACCAAAGTACATAAACTCACAACACATGATTAAAAGCTGAAGAAAATAAGTGTGTTTTCAGTGACCTTTAAGTTTTTAGAGTCTGAAAAGGCTCAAAAGTTGGAGATGTTCTTCAAGGGGTGATCCAGAGTGTATTTTTAAAGCTTTGTTGTGTTTATAGGGTGCAAAGCAACGTGTGCTCATGCTTTATTTGTGAAGAATCACATTATTTTTTCATATATCTTGCTTTGAGTAAATACAGCTACTCAGCTAACATGAAAACGACTGTCATGTTTCCTAGTTCCTTCAAAAGTCTGCCCTCACGAGGCTCTGATTGGTCAGCTAACAAAATGTGCTATAACATTACAGCACATCTGGTCACGCCCCTTCGCTGCGCAGGGTGTATGTTTGTAACCTGGAGGTTTATGACATCATTTTCCAGGTCCCTATTGTAGTCCCCAAACTTCATCCGATAAAGGCTTTGCTAAGCTAACTCTGTAAAAGCTAATGTCTCCCTACTCATTGAACTATGATTGTCTTATATTCAGAGACGTTGTTTATGTTACCACAGCTACATTACACATCAACTAATGTTTAAAATATGATTATCGTAGTGGACCACCCCTTTAAGATTGTTCCAGAGTCTTGGTGCTGCAACTCAAAAAGCTCAATCACCTCGACATTTCAAGCGCGATCACAGAATGTGCAAATAATAACAAAATCAAGTGCTCTGTATTACAGTATAAGTGCAGTAGACGAGGCTGTTGTCGCCATATTCACCTCATACACCTCGTTCCACTTGGGGTGCAGACACTCCTTGATGGTCTTGCTTCTGAAGAGTTGGTTGCTGACCAGCAGCATGCCATATGGGTCAGACTTGCCTTTGATCAGTCCGCCAAGATACGTGTCCTTCACTTCCAGATTCTGAGCTTCAATAAAATAAATCCTCAGCACTCCCTAATGAGAGATCCAAACATAAAAGAAGACATCAGAAGAGATGGCTGAATAATGTTATCAATAAGTGAGCATGGTTTGCTAAATAATGAGTGATGAGATAGTAGTGTTGTGTTTGGGTGTTCACCTTTGGCATGGGGAAGCGAAGCTGTGCCAGCTCAACCTCCCCTATCAACGGCACCGTGATCCTGTTAGGCAACACCATGTAAGCGCTGATAATATCCTGGATCATTTGATCTGAAAAGCCACTGTCAATGGAAAAGAAATAATGGGAATGCATCATTAGTTATATATTCTGTTGATTAAATTTGCTAATTCCAAGCTAGTAGCTTTGCTAATTGCCAGCATCCATGTTCTGTAGCTGCAGAGTAACAGTAGATTTAAGATCTGTTGACACTTTATTTTGATGGTTGTCTGAATCACAATCAGAAAGAGCTTTATAGACAGAAATATTTGCACAAGGAATTTGTTTCCACGGCAGAAGCCTCCAATGTGCAACAGAATGACAGTGACATGACAAAACACAGATAATAAAGAAATAAAAAAGGAAACAGAGTATAAACAAATATATAAAATAAATGTGTGTGCATCTGTCAACTTATTCCCTTAACTCCAATATAACCACCATCATTCACGATCCTTGAAAGTAAAAAACTATTTGGTTATATTCTTCTAAATTTTCATCCTTGTCTTCCATGTAGTGTGTTTATAATCCAGTATATTACTGTAAGACATGACCTGTTTTTACATTAAAGAATACATTAAATTGAGTGCTTAGCAGTTCAGATTTGTAATGAAAATTTGTGTTTTGATTAGGGCTGTCCAAGAATTAATTGTGATTAATCACATCCAAAACAAAAATTTGTTTTGACATAATATGTGTGTGTGTTATATATATTTATTATGTATATGTGATAAACACATTCATAGAAGCCAAAACTATATGTAAAAAAGTTACATATGTGTGTATTTATATATTCATAATAAACTATACACAGTACACACACAATTATTATGTTAAACTTTTATTTTGGATGTGATTAATCGCGATTAATTTTTTGACAGCCCTAGTTTTGATATATTTATAGTAGGACTTTTTTTTTTAAATCTTCATTGAAAATTAACTTTATTAATACTCTGATAATTTTGGAATAAAAGAGAAAAAAAATGACCCATGCAATGTATTTTTGGCAATGACAAAAACATACCCATGCAACAGACGACAGGTTTTGTGGTCCAGGGTCACATATTTTCTTCAGGCGGTTAATTAATTTATGCACCAGAGAGTTAAAAGCAGGAACTGTGTTATGAATCATCGGAAGACTTGAGGTTCAAATGGTTAGCAAAACTCAAATTGTTCCGTGTGGTGAACAATCATTAAAGCAACTAAACCTGTTTAATGATGTGTTCATGTGTTAATGATGTAATTGCTAATACTAGTTGGTGTCGTAAATAATGATGTACTGTAAGTGAAACTGAAACAAACAAACATAAAATAAAATAAAATAACATCTATAAATGTTAGTGCATATTTTAATCATAAACAATCAATAAAAAATGATCATTATTAAACAGTAATTAAATGCAAAGTCTAACTGATCTAAATATATAATAAAAAAAATTTAATCCTGTCCCTCCCGGATGTAACTGCAACAACCACATTCAAACGTTGACTCGCTGACTAAACCAACAATCTAACAAAACACAAATATCATCTGACTCGGTTTATTCCAGTGTGTTTTTGTAACATTATCATGAATATATTTTACAAGTTTCGTCAGACCGCTACCGCAGCATTTGGTGTGACAGTTTATACATCCACAGTAATTGGCCTGCAGCCTGTCGGTCCAGCACAAACCCACTATGACCTTGTTAAAATACAACCACAAGCTGTGAAAGACAAGAGAGAGGAAACACAAAGCACTAGTATTGCTCCTGTCTCTGGGAAGGGGGCTGACTTTGCTGAAAACACTGTGTGGCCTGGGTTATATAAAGTCTTCTTAACATACACACAATTGGGCATATACTGTACAGGCAGACAAATAACACTTTACATAGTAATATTGTACGTACAAAAGATTGTCTGTAGAGTAGAGAACTTTAAGTATTATTAGTACTGCATTAAGTATCATTTAATTGGTCACACGGGCGTCACACTTTACAATAAGGTTCCATTACTCTTAGTTCAGGTCAACAAACACATGAAGTAATGAAATCTTCTTGCAAGTGTGACCATTTAATTCACCAATTTATCCATGCTTTCTACTCACTGTATACAAACAGCACACACCACATAAATTCATGCTAAAAAAGACCATTCTGTACTTTAAAACATGTTTTACTAACCTGTAAGACTAGAGTTTATTGTACAGTATTCTGCTTAGCTATTTTAAAAGAGCCTAACCCATCTTTTTTATACATAAAACTGTGCTCATTTCACATTTGTTTCTCCTTCTTTTGCAATTGAATCATTTATGCATGAGAGAGTTGAAGGATGCAGTGTTATGAATGACTGGAATGAAAAACAAAAGACTAAACTGTAAACTGAATTAGAGGTAATTTTTCCCCGAGCACATTCAAATTGTTCCGCATAAAGATCAATCACTAAGTAAGCAACTAAACCTGTTTATTAGAGTCTAAATGGGTCCCTATTGCCAATAGTGAGCAGTGATTAGTGACAGTTGAAACTAAAACATACACAAATATAGATACATACATACATGCACACACACACATTTACATACATACATTTACACACATACATACATATACATATACATATATATACATATACATATGTATATATATATAGACACACATATACATACATACATACATACACACACACACACATTTTTCAACTTATGTTTCTGCCTGATTTGTCTGTCTGTTTTTCTTAAATATGGACAAATTACTGTAAGTTGATTTAACTAGTTAAAACTAAGATTTTAGTCAATATAACTGAATAATTCTGTTGCATAATCTGAGACTGGGCATGTAATTTAATTTAAACAGCATGCTCGCTTATAGCTGGATCAGGATGGTGATATTAGACCTTCATCTCCTTCAATAGAGTGAAAGAGCTACTGGTTTTTAATATTCTGTTATGTTTGCTGTAAGAGTTTCTGTTATGTTGCAGGTTTTATGGTTACCACTGTGCCGAAGAGAAGAGCTTGTGCTTGAGAAGTGGGTGGGTTGGTAACATGAATTTGCTGCTCCACTCAATAGGCAGTATCCATGCTCAGATCAATAATATCTTGCTTATTGTGTGCATTATTTTAAATATACAATGTTGATCAATAGTTATATTACTACTTTTTGAAAAGTAATTGCAAATATTAGGTGGACATAACCTATATAAATAATATGCATTACTTTATGTTCACAATCTAGTCAATGCTAACACCATATAAATAGAAAGCACTGCTGAAATACTTGAATCAAATGTTGAATAGTCAATTCTAAGAATCGTTAATGGGGGATCAAAGTCTCCCAAAAAGCTTTGAAGAAAAACAGCAGAAGTTCAGGTTCAACAACTAGATGTTTAAACTTACAAACCACTGAGGACATTTTTTAAATGGTAAAGGGAACATTGCCAATGTGTGCATGAGCTTCAACAGCGTGCTTGAACAAATATGTGTGCTTAAAATGACATTTGATTGGTTACTGGAACCCAGTTCATCTACATATGCAAAAAAAAAAAAAAAAATGGAATAAATATGTGCTTACAATTCCATTTGATTAGTTCCTGGAAGTTCATCAACATATAAAAAAATATGTATTTGAATAAATATGAGCATACAATTATATTTGATTGGTTCCTGGAACCCAGTTGATCTACATAATAAAACTTGACAACAAAAATCCTGAAATAGACTGACGAACCCATCACACATCAGGTTGAAAATTGTGTTTAACACATATTATTATATGAGAATTAAAAAAAAGAAAGAAAAAAACAATCATGTCATGAAAAGCCTTCTAAAAGATGTGCCTAAGGCCAATCTCACACGGAAACATAACTATTTCACATTTAGTCAGAAAATAGCTCATTTAACAATTCATAATCTTTAATTCATAAAAAAACCCGAACCTAAAGCCTCAGAAAAATAAAAAATAAAAATATAATAATTTCTGCTTGTTCAAACTACTTATTTAAAAGGAGGAGAAACAACACAATTCTTGAGGCTGATTCTAGGTTGATTAAACAAAAAGATTAAGTTAACTTATTCAATTTGCATTGGAACAGCATGAAGAGATTGTGTGAAACCCAGCATTTTTACAGCGCTAAACCAAACCATCATTGGGGGATGAACAAATCATCAAATCAAATCAAATGAGATTCTATAAACTCATGAAAATTAACCAGTAAATCAAAACGTTATAAATTGCTATGAGATTGCATTAATATTCACAAGGCTAATGTATTGAAAATATCTGAATGAAGTTGATCAAATGAGCTGATTTCAAACATTCCTCTACTATATATTTTCTTTGATCTGTTTCAGTAATCACATCGTTTTTGTACCTTCATCAAAAACTATTGTGTTTTTGTTACATTCTCCAATCAGTTTTCACATATTCTTTTAAAATTACACTTGACATTCTATCCCTTGATTTCCAGCAAGCCATAGTAAAACCCAGCTTCTGTAATAAAAATGCGCCAACATTCTTTGTGTAAAACAACACGCTGAACAGAAATTATGAACCCCATAAAAAAAAAATCAAAGCAAGAATGATGTTAATAACTCCTCTATTGATTTGCCTCCCAAGCGGATGCGGTTCCCCAAACATCTTCATAATGCAAGCATAGCGCTCTCTGAGCCTACAATAATCACCAGTCCTAAACAACGGGACACTGGAGATGTACAGAACACTTCTTTTCTGCAGTGAAGATCCAAAGCAGCACCAATAAACTTTAATAGCAGAAGAGCAAGCACTCTCAATGCTGCAGTGCTAATGACCTTATCCTAATGTTGCGTTTGGGGTTTTCTTTGCGCTTAGCTTGCAATAAAAATGATCAAGAGATAGAGCTCCTAAACAGAACCAACCAGTGCAAGTATGGGGGATGCAACGATTATAGATTTTCGTTGTACTGTAATAGTCTGAGGAATAATCAGTTTCAAGGTTATTACAAGTATCATGCATTCAATAATTTCAAAACGCCACTAGTTAAGAAAAATCACATGAAAACTCCTTACATTTTAAAGGGTTAAATCTGCTGTGGCGACTTTTGATTAATAAAAGGACTGAGCCGAAAAGAAACTGAATAAATGAATAGTCCATTTCTCTTTAAACTTAAAAAAAAGGTTTTCGCTATTAAAATAATAGTTTTACACGGAATTAAAATAAATAAATAACTAGCTAACTAAATAAATAAATAAGGGCGCCACGGGGCGCCGCGGTGGCCTAGTGGTTAGCATGTTCGCCTCACAGCAAGAAGGTCGCTGGTTCGAGCCCCGGCTGGGTCAGTTGGCATTTCTGTGTGGAGTTTGCATGTTCTCCCCGTGGTTGCGTGGGTTTCCTCCGGGTGCTCCAGTTTCCCCCACAAGTCCAAAGATATGCGGTACAGGTGAATTGGGTAAGCTAAATTGTCCGTAGTGTATGAGTGTGAATGAGAATGTATGGATGTTTCCCAGAGATGGGTTGTGGCTGGAAGGGCATCCGCTGTGTAAAACAAATGCTGGATAAGTTGGCGGTTCATTCCGCTGTGGCGACCCCTGATTAATAAAGGGACTAAGCCGACAAGAAAATGAATGAATGAATGAATGAATAAACAAACAAACAAACAAACAAAAATAAGAATAAATAAAAAGAATTGTATTTGTCTAATGTAAATCTTAGCTACATATTAGCTAAGTATTTCCCATTTAAAGCAAACAAGCGTAGTCAAAGGCTGCTGAACCTCTGTCTGAAAGGGACATTTGATCAACTTTATTATGAACTCGTTTGGTGTTTTCATTTAGTATTTTTTTTTCCCTCTTTAGAAATGTGAATATTCTATTCAAAGTATGAAGCTTTAGTCCTGTTCTTGTCACGTGCCTTACAGTGCGCTTGCAGCATTCTTTCACAACTAGGTGTGCCTGGAAAGCATGATCGTGTTGCGCCGCTACCAATATGCATGTGCAAGCCACGCGTCTCCAATGCAATAACAAACTTGCGCAAACAAAAGATGCAATATGTGAAGGGCCCTTAGTTAATAGCCTCAGCCATAGTTAATCCTACTGTATGTGCATGGGTATTAGCCTCAGTGTAAAAGCTCTGAACTTTAAACTAGCACACAGTTGGCGTTAATTCAGTTTAAAATTGTAAGTTAAGTGGACATATTTTTGAGCTCACAGTTGAATTAACTCATAAAAATGATTTAACTGCATGTTTGGAATTGTTTGTTCAATAAAAGTAAAAAATTCAGTTGATTTCTTCATATCTTCAAAAAATAAAAAGTTGAGTTAACTTAAAATTTTAAAGAAACCGGCTGCAAAGAAATTTTGAGTTTATTAAGCTTCAGTGATTGAAGTTGTGACAAATTATTCTGTAAAGTATCCTTGACTTAAACCAGCCTTTTTAGTCAACTTTTAATTAATTTAGCACAACTTCATCCACTAAAGCTTAATAAACTCAAAATATCTTTGCAGCCGGTTGCTTTAAAATTTTAAGTTAACTCAACTTTTTATTTTTACAGTGTAGTTGCAGCAGTTTTGTTCCATTAACTGTGTTAAACCGGTTTACCGTGACAAATTAAAGCAGGGTTAATAGTGAAATTGGTTGATCGTTGCATCCCTAGCAAGTATTCTGACTAGCAAGTATTCATTTTAACTGCAAACACAAACATAAACAAAATTACTCACAAGTCAATACAATAAAAAGGAACATTCTTTATTGGTATTGATGCTTCCATAAAAGGCCTTTGACATCGACATCTTTTAATGCACAAATCATTTTTTCTTCAAATTTCTTCATTAAAATGGCTGAAATTTTAAAATTTGTGATTTAATATCAGTAGGGGAATAAAAAGTTTATCTTTAAAGGGTTAGTTCAATCAACAACATTTTATTTACTCACTATCAGGGCACCCAAGAAGTAGATAATGTTTGTTTGTTTTTTGTTTAGCAGAACATACATTTTTTTTGCTGAATCTGTGGTCCTTTTTGATTCATACGATAGTATAAAAGTGGCCATGTGTCCTAATGGTTAGGGAGTAGGACTTGCAATCAAAAGGCTGCAGGTTCAATTCTGGGTCTGAAGTGCACTTTTCCATCTTCGATACCCAGCTGAGGTTACCCTGAGTAGGGCACCTAACCTCTAATTCCTCCCCGGGCACTGGAAGCAATATCTGCCCACTGCTCCGAGAGTATGCTCACTGTACTGTATGTGATTGAGTGTGTCTGTGGGTGTGCTTTCACTCCTCACTTTCACTTCAAAAGACCTCGATGTATCATCAGGAGCAACTGAGATTAATTTGGACTTATTTGGATGTTTACTTTTAATCTAAAAACAGGTGACCATTGACTAAACAGCTTCAGCTAAAATATTTTTTAATGATCTACTGAAAAAAGTCACCTACATCCTTAATGTCCTGTGGGTGAAAACATAAACTGTAAATTTTCATTTCTGGGTGAACTATCCCTTTAATGGTATTGATATCGACCCCCACACACATTTTAGAAAACTTTCATTTTAAAACCGTAATAAATTCCAACAGTACAGCTCTATACACAGCAGGAAGAGCTTGAGATCACTACACTGTAGATGAGATTAATGATGTAATCACTACACGCCTGTGTGTGTGTGTTTGTGTGTGTGTGTGTGTGTGCATGATCAGCACAACCCAAGGAGCAACACTCATGAATCTGCTCCAGCGTTTTACTGCAAACAGTATGTTACGGCAACACATTAAGGGTCTCTCTAATCTGCCATTACACTGGACACTTAGAGGCTGTTTGAAAAATTATTTTTGTTACTTGAATTATTTAGTTTGTACCTAAATAACTTCTAGGGAAAAAATGCTGGAAAAAATGGTACTCTGAATTTACATGCACAATGCATAAATGGAACGTAATTGCAATTTTATTGTGAATGCATTATAGGGTCATACAGTACAGTAAATATTATTAAGTATACTTAATATACAGCACTCAGGAATACTTGATTCCAACTGGTTAATCAATACCAAGAAAATACTACTAATACAGGCTCATCCAGGCAACAGAGCAAGACTTGTCAGACTGCTGCTATTTTTCAAACAAACAAACAAACAATGACTAATCTTAAATCAATATTTCTGTCACGATAATTATTCATGGTGAAAAGCCATGAAATATCAATGTCTATTTCTTATTTGCTAATTGCTTAGTTTGCATCTTCTCCTTGTGTTTGCATGGGTTTCCTCCGGGTTTACCCCCCACTGGTTTCCCCCACTAGTCCAAAGACATGCGGTATAAGTGAATGGGGTAAGCTAAATTGTCCGTAGTGTATGAGTGTGAATGGGTTGCAGCTGGAAGGGCATCCGCTGTGTAAAACATATACTGGATCAGTTTGTTATTTCCACTGTGGTGCGCCCAGAATAATAAGGGATTGAGCCGAAATGAAAATGAATAAATGAATGAATCAATGTTTTTAAATCAATATTTTATATCCAGTTACTTATGTAGAAGGTAGCCATGTAATACATGTGTTACAGCATAGATAATATGCTGTATTATAGTTGTAATATTTGTTGTATAATAAATTGTAATATAAACATATTAGTAAATCATCTAGCCATACATACATATATATTATAAAAAGCAAAGCATTTCTTATGTTTATTGATGTTTTAAGTGGATTAAAAAGTAGGCATAATTTAATCTTTTCAAAACATATTTTTTCAAACTTTCAAGCTTATAGAATAAACCTTTATCTCTGAAACATGAATTCAGTTGAGTATGTGTGAAGTACAAGTCATTTAGCTGATGCGGCCAAAAGGTAAATGCATCTCTTTACAATGATGACACAGTTATAATGTGTGTAAAAGCGTAAAGGTAATTAAGATCAGCCTACATCAGAGAGAAACAAAGATGTTTTTTCTGAAACTGTTAAATAATGGCTCTACAATGAAGTTGATACAGGCCTGCAGCGAAGTACAAATACATGAAGAAAAACAAAAGAGGCCGTGTTACAAATCTATGGACAAGAACCAAGAGACCCTTAAATCAAAACAAAACAGCCTGACCAACATGAAAATAATGCATCAAAGCAGGTTATATAAGATACCTTGAAGGACCCGAATAAA
Organism: Danio albolineatus; assembly: GCA_903798035.1. Lineage (NCBI taxonomy): Eukaryota > Metazoa > Chordata > Actinopteri > Cypriniformes > Danionidae > Danio > Danio albolineatus. The sequence continues at coordinate 2,358,688 of CAIGQQ010039163.1, forward strand.
GTAGTAAATTATTCCCAGAAAAAAATAAATAAATAAAATAAAAAATCAACCAAGTAAAGATATAATCCATTTTGAGAATAAAGTTCACTTACTTAAGACCTGGAATGTCCAATATGTTTGTGAGGCCTGTCCAGTTTATGTCCAATAGCTGGATGAGAAGGAGAGAGTGAAGCACATATATAATAAATAACCTGATCAAAATGCCCATGCCCATTCTGTTACATTATAAATTACATATGTACATAATAAGTACTGTACATATACAGCTACATATCAACTTACTCTTGTTTGAGTATTAGTAGAGCAAGTTAGGATGAGTAGAATAGACGTATATGTAGTTAAATATCAAACATTATGCAGACGGTCTACTAATATGCTATTTGACATGACAAAACTACAAACCATCTGAAAGAAAACATCATAAATGAAGCGATCTCAGTACTATATTTTACAGTAGGTTTACTTTATGTGTTCTTGTGCTGTACGTACAGTAAAGCAATCATTAACCCAAAAATGGCAATTTACTCAGTATTTAATCAACCTCTAGTGCAGGGGTGCCCAAAATGAAGGGCCAAAGACTAAGCCTGATTGAGGGCTGTGGGCCGAAGTTAAATATAACAAACTATGTTATATTAAAGTCATCATGGGTAATTTCCTATTTTATTGAATAATTTTTCAAAATAAGCAGAAAACATTACTTTAAATCGCAACATGCATTTTTTTTTACATTTTATGATGAACATATTATAATAAAAACAGGCAATTCCATTTAGAGCACAATAGAGTTCGATGCTGAACACACTAGTCAAGCTGCACATCCATTGAATCGTTTTGTGCATTGTCTTCTATCCATTGAGTGACAGTGTTCATTTATTCATTAGATTTTTTTTTCAGCTTAGTCCCTTTATTAATTAATATTAGCCTACCCAATTCACCTATATCACATGTCTTTGAAATTGTGGGGGAAACCGGAGCACCCGGAGGAAACCCACGCCAACACGGGGAGAACATGCAAACTCCACACAGAAATGCCAACTGACCCAGCCGAGGCTCGAACCAGCGACCTTCTTGCTGTGAGGCGACAGCACTACCTACTGCACCACCGTGTAAAAATTGAAGTTTTTAATTTACTTTTTTGTAGCTCAACAATAACACATACAAACAAAAGACTGCGTTAAATTAGAAATGACAAACTCTATTACAGGCATTCTCCCACCTTTTTTTGAACTTCCTGTTCATTCACTGCTGGTTTTACCTATAGGATGGTGGGCCAAAACAAAGGTTACAATGGGCCAACTTTGGCCCATGGGCCCTAGTTTGGGCATCTCTGCTCTAGTGGTTCCAAACATTAAACAAAACATTTTTGTTCTGCATGGACCTCTTTTCATAAAAAACTTCTGTTATTATATTTTTGAGCCAAATGCCGAAACTGTCCTATGATGTGACAGTCTTAACCACTTAACCACCACAGTCTTAATACAGTGGTTCTCAAGCTTTTTTCATCAAGTACCACCTCAGAAAAACATTGTTTCTCCAAGTACCACCATAATAACCGGTATTGAAGTACAGTAGAATAGTAGGCCTAATTAAGCAGCTGCAGCACTGCACAGTTCAAAAACAAGGCAGATTAATTCTTCTAATTAAGAATATTTATTATTGTCAGCCAATTAAATAAAAGGTTTAGCCTATAAAAAATCAATTTACTGATCACATCGATGTTATCGTATGCATCAAAGGGTTAAAAGTGTGTTAATTTTTTACTTTAATTATTGAGAGATTCCTCCGAGTACCACTAGCAGGAAGTGGTCTCTTCTTAGTCTCTTCTTTATGAGGGGTCGCCACAGTGAAATGAACCACCAACTATTCCAGCATTTGTTTTATGCAGTGGATGCCCTTCCAGCCACAAACCTAGTTCTGGGAAACACCCATACACACTCATACACTACGGCCAATTTAGTTCATCCCATTCACCGTGTGGGAAACCGAAGCACCCGGAGGAAACCCAAGCGAGCACTGGGAAAACATGCAAACTCCACATAGAAATGCCAGTGACCTTCTTGCTGTGAGAATGAAAGTACTAACCATTGAGCCACCGTGCCATCCCACTAATAACTTAAAAAGGAAATCATAAAATGATTATTAAACACATAATTCTCAGGCATGATTTTACTATTTAAGTAACTGGCAAAAAAATAATAATCTCTGAATTTTTCACATATTTAACTACTGTTAGAATGACTGTTATGTTTTGTTGCCCCTTGGTGTCACACCCTAAATTATAAGCAAGTCTGACAACTCATGGAGAATCTATTTTTTTACTCATAATTTCATCAGAATTTTCATATAAAACAATCAGCCCTATATGAAAAAAAAGTCCAACAATGTAGCCTCTCTCATGCTATTTGTACATTATTTAGAGCTTTTTTGTTTTGCCGTTACACTATATATTTAATTACAATTCAGTAAAAATTAACCCTTATGTTTTCTCAAACATCAGACTTCAAAATACATAAATATTTTTTTCTTCAAAAATGCTGTTTTACAAAAAAAGCTGCCCATTTGTCAAATATCATCAAGCAATACAGAACTGTAAAATGTGCCGTTGAAAAAAAATCTTGTATCTGCTCATAGGAGAGAAACAAATACAAAACAAAACAGCTTACAGTTGAAGTCAGAATTATTAGCCCCCCTGTTTATTTTCTTCCCCAATTTCTGTTTAAGGGAGAGATGATTTTTCAACACATTTGTAAACATAATAGTTTTAACAACTCATTTCAAATAACTGATTTATTTTATCTTTGCCATGATGAAAGTAAGATATATTTTACTTGATATTTTTAAGACACTTCTATACAGGTTAAAGTGACATTTAAAGGCTTAAGTAGGTTAATTAGGTTAACTAGACAGGTTAGGGTAATTAGGCAAGTTATTGCATCACGATGGTTTGTTCTGTAGACTATCCAGAAAAAAATATCTTAAAGGGGCTAATAATTTTAACCTTAAAACGGCTTTTATCCTAGCCAAATATATATATTTGGCAAACAGTAAATTAAATCTAAGCATGAATGGGGTAATAATTTTATATCAGCATCAATATCAAGCTACACTATAAAGAAAGCACAGATATAACAAGAGTACAGTATGTACTGTTTGTTACAGTAATGGGAGCGACCATTATCCATGGGGTATATAAACAGGAAAGTAAGAGGGAAGGAAGAAAAACAACCAAGCCATCCATTAAAACTGAAATGCAATCTAAAAATGTTCTGTTAGCCTCTTCAGTGTCGCCCACGCTGCAAAGGATCATGTGAAGAAAGATCATCACTGCAATGCTACAGTCAAAACCCCTTAAGTTTCCCCACACCTGTCTCATTCAGGTCTACACCTCAGCTAGAACGAGGCAGAGCTAAGACAACCTGCTGTGAAATTAGCCCCGCTGCTAATCTAGTATCCTAACAGACTGCTGAATCTGGGTCAGTGACGCTGGATGTCTGACACTGCTATACGCACGTGGTAGAGCTATTAAGATCAGTTTTTGCTGGTTAGCAAACCTTTAAATAGAGGCTTAACCAGAGTCAGAATGTAGCTTTTTTATTAAGTGGACACATTTGCAGAAGCAAAATTGTCAGTTTTATAGGTCTTTATTTTATTATTATTTGATCTGTGTTGTCTTTTATGTCAAACACTTTCATCAAGCACTACCATCACACAGAAAATTATAAACCGTTATCAATTAAACAAAACATTCAAAACTGTATTTTATTAACAGAAAGAGCCCATTATAGGATAAGGCTGGAATTATAAGAGAGCTTTCCTTGAGGATCAGTTTCCACAGACACATAAAGCACCCCAGGGTGTCAGTTAATTTTTAAGTTAATTCAGTTAATTTCATTATTGTTTGACACAATTTTTTGGAGGGCTCTAATTATGTAATACAGCAACTCTCCTGAAATGAACACACTGGGGTGCAGGAGCTGGATTGGTCTGTGAAAACAAGGAGTTTTTATTTATAGTTTGCAAATCAAAATATTATATTCAAATTCTTAAGACAATCAATGACCGTGCTTTTCAAAGTGACCGCAGTTCATTGCATCACATCTGCATTATTTGTAGAAAGTGCATTACAACGTAAATGGCTAGCTGCAACCGGATGTTTTGAACTTGGAAAGAAATAAACAGCCTTCTCTTATTGGTCTTCTCTTTGACTTTGTATTTATCCCAATATTACATGCCAAATGATGGTCATAAATCTTTGGAAGGTCGATCTCAGCAGGAGAAGACGTTGTAATATGGGGAAAGTTAACTGAAGTTAAGATGAACATTGCTATAAATGAAGTTTATTTATAAACTAATTTCGAGATGATCACTTGTCTATGATTGCTTGCAGCTGCATTATTCAATATATGATTCACCAATCAGATGATTCCTAATCCACTTTAAATATCCTTAGTTTCATATAACAGCCATCTTCGTTATGAAGAATCCCCCCTTCCACCCGGTGGACCAGTGGTTAGCACTGTTGCCTCACAGCAAGAACGTCACTGGTTCTAGTCCTTACCAAGCCAGCCAATGTTTCTGTTCGGAGTTTACGCGGTCTCCCCGTGCTCACATGAGTTTCCCCCAGGTTCCCCGGTTTCCTCCCACCATCCAAAAACACGCAACCTAAGTTAATTGACTTATCCAAATCCGCACCATAGACGTACTCCTAAGTAGTTACCTCTCAAGAGCAATCACTCTCTGTTCATTAGCTACTACAGTAGGGGAGCTCTCGAGATCTACCTGAACTCAAACTCCCCTCTCGCCTTGCAAACAGGAGGGAGCCCCGGGCTAGAGGATCTCATGAGCTCAGGGCTCACTCCTGGGACAGCATGCCAAAAAAAAGCTTTGGAATCAATCATCAGCGAAGTGTGAACTCTTGAAATGCACGGCATTAAAATGTCCACAAATCAAATTGTTTCCACGTGTTAAACATTTTGTTACTAAATTGATTCGTTACTAAATTGACTAAATCTTTTTTTAAATAAAGGTTTGTAATATGGTGGTTTGTAATAAGCCTACGGTGGTTAATTTAATCAGTGTAAAAATAAAGTTTAAAAGGTCAAATTAAAATAATATGAAATCAAAAGTTGATTTTATATATATATATATATATATATATATATATATATATATATATAT
>CAIGQQ010039163.1:2363875-2402468 GCA_903798035.1 Danio albolineatus
TATATATATATATATATATATATATATATATATATATATATATATCAATCTTCAACTATATACACAAATTATATAGCCGAATTGACACCAGCCCTAACGTCACTGACCCACTGTCACATTCAGGAAGAAACCTTCCCACAGTCACTGCTCATTAATCAAGAATGGCCAAAATGTGTAGATATGAATCAAACTCATTCAGCTGCAAAACGTCACACACAGCTGACCACCTCTGTCATGTACATTACTGTGGATTTCCATGATACACACTGAAAACAAAATATTTCAGGCTTGTTAACAAGAACCAAGCATCTGCCCACTCACATTCCAGCCTTCTGATGTTTAGTCTTGTCTTTTTCTTATCTAATCTTACTTCACTAAGACACTCCTTCTGAGAGGTATCTTTTCTAGGAATAACACACACCTATATATAAATCTCTATATAAAGTTCTATATAAAGTGGAAACCAGCCTGTGTTTAAATTCATCTTCATCTTGCAGACAAAAGAGACAACAGAGCTAGTTTGTGCATTTTACTTCAAGCTACTAGTAAACAAAAATAAATAAAATGCATATCAATTCAAGAATGAAATGAATTGGTAAATCTACAGCTAGCAACACTAAGACGGTGGGTTTGTGGAACAGATCATGTGTGTACCTTAAATGCAATGACAGTCACTTTGGACAAAGCGTCTGTCAATTAGACGATATATCAAATGATGAACAAAATAAAAGTCTATCATTTCATATTATGATCTAACGTTTCTTTAGTGGTACACTAAAATACACAAAATACACTGTGACATGTAAGGTAATACTTTTTCATAATTCATATTAGTGCAATATTACATGCCATTATGGGGAAGCAGATAGAAACATGAATACCAGCTTCTTAAGTCTAGTGTTAACATTTAGCCTTTTATCTATTGATTTTAAGCTGGACCTGTAATCATTTGTTTTTGACAAGTGTTTTACATTTTATTATTATTTGTTTGATATTTGCACAATTTTATTAAAAATTTGCCCTGAAGTTCTAAATACCATATACATATATTGCTCACTGTATATATAGAGGAGCTTAAACATGTTCTCCCCGTGTTCGTGTGGGATTTCTCCAGGTGCTCCGGTTTCCCCCACAGTACAAAGACATGCACAATAGGTGTATGCGTATGTGTGTGTGTGTGTGTGTGTGTGTGTGTTTGTGTTTCCCAGTACTGGGTTGTGGCTGAAAGGTAATCCGTTGTGTAAAACAAATGCCAGAATATGGCGGTTCATACCACTGTGGAGACCACTGATAAGGGACTAGGCCAAAGCAAAATGAATGAATGAATACAATGGAGAAAAAAAAAGATAATATTTTTGGGAAGATTGACACATTCAGATTCAAAATGAGCATGAGTCCAAGAGAACAGGCAACAAATGTAGACCAACTAGTTTGACCAACTACGAAAGCATTAAGCCAAAGGTGAAACAAGTCTTGCAATCAACCTTTTTTGAGAAGTCACTGTAAAAACATAAGCCCAATATTTTTTCAAAGTCTGGTCTGGGACGTTTTGGCAACCAGCCCCAGATGTTGCAGATATTAAAATACTAATTGATATTAGAAACAAGCAACATGACTTTAGTGAGTCTACATCAGGCAATAAAGACAGACAGTAACACTGAAGTAATTGAGTTTATAACTTACTGGCTTCTTGAGGAAGAAGAGGGAAAAAGCACCAACCAGTGGCATATTCCCCAAAAGTGGCTCAAGAATCACCCGCAGAACTCCATGTAGCTATTCACACACACAAAACGAGAGCGACATATCACATTAAATGTTGAAATGTGTGAGGAAATATCACTAGAGAATTCTGATGTGTTTTCTCCTCTTGTTAGATTAGATTAGATTAGATTCAACTTTATTGTCATTACACATGTACAAGTACAAAGCAACAAAATGCAGTTTAGGTCTAACCAGAAGTGCAATAGCAGCAAGTGCAGAATACAGGTATAAATTATAAGGTGCAGTTATAGAAAAACTATGGTGATATTTACAGATGGATGTACTATGAACATTACATACAGGTTGACTTAGTTATGAGCCCAGATTTACAACAAATGATTGTACGTACAGGTTGATATTAATAATAAGTGTGCAGATAGATAAACAATTACAAATGTATATGTACAGTGGGTGTGTACAGTTCAAATAAATGAACCAGTGCAATGCAGGTTGCTTATTAATAATCAAAAAGTGTGCAGATAAACATAATTACAAATGTACATGTACAGCGAGTATGTACAGTTCACATAAATGAATCAGTGCAATGTAGGTTGCTTATTAATAATCAAAAGTGTGCAGATAGATAAACAATTTCAGATGTCTATGTACAGTGGGTGTGTACAGTTCAGATAAGTGAATCAGTGCAATGAATATGAATATGTGCAATCTTGTTAAGTAACTATTAAATATCTCACATAAAAAAAATGAAATGGTCTTCACCAGATGAGCCGATGAATCCTGAACAGAATGACAGGACAGTGCTTATTTTTCAGTAATTCAAATTCAGCTCCAGAGTTTTAAATTTCAATTTAAATTTGTTTCTCAAGTAAATCTATTGTATTCTAATGATGGTTAGCATTTCTGGAAAACAAGGAGATGTTTTTAGCAGTAGAAGAGGCGCTGTCAAACCAACCTCTATGTACCTCAGGCAGATGATGAATGTTTCAGGATCTTGACACTGATGCATTTATTTATTTTGCTTCTGACAGCACTCCACATATGCTCAGTGATATCCTAAAGGACATTTACCTCCACAGCCATCACTGCTGCTCTGAGCTGCAGAATTATGAGCTTCTGTTTTAAACAAACTGTCATTAGCAAAGGGCTGCTAATGAGAACAAATAATTCAAGGCAATGTCCTTCGAGCTGTGGTTTGCAGAATCACAATGTGTGGAACAAGGTTATACAAGATCAGCCGATGCATATATTAAAAGGGATAGTTCACCCAAAACTGGAAATTCTGTCATTGTTTCAAACCTGCTTGACTTTTTTCTGTTGAACACAAAAGAAGATATTTGGAAAAATCTGGAATCCTGAAACCATTGACTTCCATAATATTAGATTTTTTTCTACTAAGGACGTCAGTGATTACAGGTTTTCAACTTTCTTCAAAATATCATCTTTAGTGTTCAACAGAGGAGGTAAAACATGTAATAAAAGTTTGGAACCACTTGAAGAGTATTCCAATATCTGCAATGGAAACAGAAATTGAACATTTGTTCTTTTTTGTTCCTCATGTCAAGGGCCAGACAGAATCTGCTGACATTTTTTGCTATTTCTGGAGAGAATTTTGTAAAAAAAATTAGCAGATTTATGCAGAATGGTTTTAGGAGTGGGTGATGCAGTGGCGCAGGAGGTAGTGCTGTCGCTTCACTACAAGAAGGTCGCTGGTTCGAGCCTCGGCTGGGTCAGTTGCCGTTTCTGTGTAGAGTTTGCATGTTCTCCCTGCATTCGCGTGGGTTTCCTCCGGGTTCTCCGGTTTCGCCCACAAGTCCAAAGACATACGGTACAGGTGAATTGGGTAGGCTAAATTGTCCGTAGTGTATGTGTGTGAATGAGTGTGTGTGGATGTTTCCCAGAGATGGGTTGAAGCTGGAAGGGCATCCGCTGCATAAAACATGTGCTGGATAAGTTGGCGGTTCATTCCGCAGTGGCGACCCCAGATTAATAAAGGGACTAAGCCGAAATGAAAATGAATGAATGAATGATTTTAGGAATATTATAACTAAAAACTTAATATATGAAATAATGTATTTATTTATTTTTTACTTTTATTTAATGTTCACAATGCAAATCCAATTAGATTCACTTACTGTACTTGGTAAACTAAGCAAGTCTCTCATATAATATATCTACTAAAATACAAAAAATATTACTTAAACTGTATATTAAATTAATCATCTGAACATTTTAATATTACTATAATTATTTCACATTAATATTAGCAAAACTAATTTAAAATATAAATTTACACACATTAAATGATGGGCAAAAAATCTGCGGATTTTTGCGTGAGCAGATTCTGTGTGGGCCTACTCATGTCTCTTATTTTATTGTAAAATTTTAAATACTTTTCTAATTTCTTGAATAACCCATATATATATGTATGTATAATAATTATATAATTTTAATTAAAACTGCATGAAAGGTGCTATAGAATAAACTTGTGTTGCCCTACAAATTTGAAAACACAATTTTAGATACAATTCAGCCATAAAACAAACACACAAACAAACAAACAAAAAACATGTTACATGTGCACAAAAGTGTTGTGTGATATATTTCTTTAGAATGTTTCTACATCTTTTATCAGTAAGTAGTTACTTTATGAGAGCTATTAAAACCAGGCCTTGCACATTACTACGTAACTACCTCAGAGAATAACGTGAATGCTACAGTAAAAAACAGCTCTTTTCTGCTGCCTCCAGTCTAAATACATCCTACATAAACACAGCATCGTACATTGAGAGGTTGCTCTGCTACACACTTAATGTGACAGGCTGCTACAAACACATAAATCATGCACGGAACAGTCATTGTGTGAGCATGAGTGTATATTTCCGATCCTGTACTACAAAACAGTACAAGGGCAATTCAGTATTTGGTTACACGCCTCCCTATAAATACACACACCCTTTCTGTAAAAATAGGCTTCGTTCAGTCGACTGGATTCCTTCCATGAAACACGTGGTTGCATCACAATATAGGAAAGAGCTTCTCCGTATCCAGCAAATTAACTCTCCGGCCTTGGCTAACATAATCCATTGGGTCACGGAGACAAGTTCAGTGGAAGATGCCATACATAACATGGGCTGCTGTGTTGTGCACAAATGATAGTGGAAAACGCATCAGAAGAGAATGTTTTATGAGACGATATAACAACATACCTGTATACTTTTGATCCCCGCCCTGCAGTAGTACCTTTTGACATCCACATCTATTTCAGTGTTTCCAACATAACTGTAACAGAAAAGACAAGTAATGAACGCAGCAGCACAAGCAGGAGGACCAAAAGACATCAGAAAGGCTCATCAAAGTGACGTCACCTGATCTGAAGGTCCATGATTATCTGCCGTTTGTCCACATTCTCCGAGTAAACTTTGACCCCGTTGATCCTGAGAGGCTGTGACAGAGATGAATGCAGATGTCCCGTCAGGGGGGGAGGGGTAGGGCCGGGTGACATTTCTTTAACCAGCATGCATTCCTTCACAGAGCCCCTGACTACATCAACTATTTCCATCTGACAGCTGGTCAGCTTTTCCAAAAGGTTTACATTTCTTACATCAGACTTTCTACTCCTGATGCAATGTGAAGCTTTTGTTGTAAATTGTCAAGCAATGTCTTCAATAAGGAATGAAAGGTGCCACAAACAATATACACAGTTCAGACTGACTAGATGAATATGCTGATATTTTGATAGAAATGATAGTGTGAGATCTGGGCATATAACAGTGCTGTCTCAACGGCTGACCCATGTCAAAGTGAATCGGTCTTTGTCAGGTGACGTCATTGGTGACGTCGCTCTCGTAAACACAGTGTTGCATTATGGGACAGCCGCCATTTGTGTGGTATCGTGAGCTGTAGCGTCTTTCGCAGAGTAAATACAGTGTTACGTTCTTGTTGTGTAAAGGGTTGTAATAGTAAATCGCGCGATCGAAAAGGTAAAAAAAATATCACAACGACAGATACTTTAAATTTCCCACTCGGAAGAAAGGATATTGACAGACTTTAGCGGTAATAACAGATGCATCAGGTGTCCTGGCCTGCTGCGTAGAGACGCAAAATATATCTTTTGCCAGTAAATCTCCGTTTGTGCTCTCGATATTTTCACAAAGGTAAGTACGGAAGAATATTTAAGTAACTTTACAATTGTCATTGCTTGAGCTTCAAATTAATATTTTAACTCGAAGTAACACTTTAGATCTGATCAAATCAACTTAGTGCATATGGATTTAAGATCACATTATCAGTAAATTTCTTACTGGGAGTTAATGCTTTAAAAGTTCAGAATTCAATTCAGGTTTCTTATTCTCAAACATGTCATATATCCATAAGCATGTAGCATTATAGTACAATAATTTTTACTTGTTCTTTCTATGTGTAATATTTTTAAATATTAAAAATATGTAAAAATGTAAAAATATTTTTGCTGTATATACATTTCTAACTTTGTCATTGCCCGCCAACCTGCATATGAGATGGAGACTGACCTAGACTGAGCACCATCTCTACATCTGGGCCACACAGACAGACACCGCAAAGAAAACCAACAGTGCAGTCAGCTGATGTGAACGAACAACATGCAGAGAAGGAGACACGAAAGGTTGAAGATGGTGAGACACTGATGAGGAGACACACAACACTAAGGAGGTAGCCGAGACAAACTGAGTGTAAATTGTGTCTTGACAGATGTGTAGAAGTAAACCACCTGTTGGAGGGGAGAACTGACAGCTGCTGTGTATACTTGAATACAGGATGTTTGATGGATTTTGTAACAAGAATGATGCTAAAAGTATTAAATGGTAAATAAACACAATCTTAATAACAACCACTGAGCCATTGACATGATACTCCCTTGTGAAGGTGAAGATGTCACATTACAGCATAGGATTGTAACTGTCTGTTGTGCACAAACAAACTAATGTCCAACTGTAGTGTAGAAGAGCTGTAATTGTCAATAAGGGTTAAAGGCTCAGGGGTATAAATGAAGTCTGTGCTTAATTGATACCTTTTTTTGCAAATTCCTTTACATTTTTGTAACTTTGTTTCTTCCACTGTGTGTATGAGTGTGTTCTGCTGATGTTTCGTCCTGTCTTATGTAAATGATATGATACATTCCTCCAGAAATGACTTTTCCCTCAGTGCCTGAATAAAAATATCATTTGTATACATGTAAATAAATGGAGGGTTACATAAAATTTGTTGTTTAGTCATTTATTGTTTATGTTCTTTGCAATAAAAAAACTGGTGCATCAGAACCAAACACAAGGTAAGCAGTTATTTCTTGAACTAAATAATCCTTTAAAGAACCGAGACAAGTGCTTTTGCTCAAAGGTAAACATTAAGTAAATCAGTAGTTTGGACTAAATAGATAGTTCTCCCACAGGTTTAAAGTGGTTCCAAACCTTTATGAGTTTATTTTTTCTCTTCACACTAATACAGATATCATGAAGAAAACAGAAAATCTGTAACCTCTGACTCCACAGTAGGAAAACCAACAAATACAATCAAATTAAATGGTTACAGGTTTTCAGCTTTTATTATATCTGTATTTGTGTTTAACATATCTGAATGTTGGATGTATTAAATTTTTGTTCTCTATGCACTCTATAATGTATTAGCTAATTAAAAATTATAATAGTATTTAGTTTTTTTGTAATTTTGCTTTCATTGTGAATGTAAATTTTAGATGTAACTAACGAAATAAAATGAAAAACTGCAATACATAATTAGAAATACTGTAGTTTAATGGTGTTCAAACTAAAAAAACGTTTATTAAGAACTGATATACAGTATGACATGTCATTATCAGCATTGACAGGGGTCGGCGGCAGCGCAATCCGTAGGTTTGCAGTAAATTCAAACGGATCTAGATCCTGAATGTAAGAGTTTATCAAAATGACGATCCCTGACACATTTGTTTAGTTTATTGCGGTACCGCGTAATGTCGATTTTCTTGTACTTCTTGACCTTTTTATGGCATATATCTCTCTTGACTTATGTGTCTCTCGCTAGTTGTCTCTGGAAGCGATACCACAAAAATGGCGCAGGGGTGACGTCACACACAACAAACGCACGTGACTGACAAAGACCGATTACCCCGTAATGCTTTTCTTATGTTATGTGTATATATGAATTCCTTTTTTATATAGTATGTTCAATTACTTAAAGGTGCTGTATGTAAGTTTTTGACTCTTCTAAAGCATAAAAATAGCATAATATTTTTGCAGATATTTATGAAACATGCTAAGTGAACATTCTTGTTTATCTGAAAAACAATGCTGAAGTCAGATATTCTGCTTTGAAAATGTGAGTGGGATTGGTGGCGGTTGGACCGGGTTAGTAACTGTACTATGGTGTTAGTAACAGTATTATGGACTGGCCGGTGCGATCGGATACTGTACAGACTGTACCAAAAAGCTGAAGACCGGGGGCGGAGTGAAATTACAGGAGTTTTCTAAAAGAAATAAAAAAACAGGAGGGTGGTGGGAGATGGGTCCGAAATACTGGAGACTCCTGGGAAAAACGGGAGTGTTGGGAGGTATGGCCAAAATGGCTATCTTTGTTTTGGTTCTTTTAACACACCCACTGCCTGTTTAGCAAATTATATTTCAACAGCCCGGTTGCCTTAGTGGTCGAAAACCAAATCCGGAATGAGACGCAGATTCAGAGTTCCACATTAGGTTATTAATTAGCAAATACTATAAATATTATGAATGTAAACATTAGGTGAGTAGGTTACATTGTAACTCCATGTCATAACAACACGCTACAGTACGTGTCGAGATTTGAAGTGATAAGCAATTATGCTGTATACACTAGATGCAGCATGACAGAAATTTTAATACAGCCATTCAGAAGCACAGAATATATGTGCACTAACTGCACTCAAATGAAAGGGTAAGGTTTATAATCTAATTAATGCATATTAAACCTCTTTAACATTATTAAATGTAGATGCTGAATCACTGATATGTGTTGATTTACACTGAGTCACAGTTCTAAAGTTCAAATGGTTTATTTTCAAGATCTGAGGTGAACTATCTGCTGCTGCTTTCAGTAGAATGGCAATAAATGTCATGTAAAATGGCATTCAAACTCTTAAACATTATTAGCATTTAACATTGAACGAAGCACATTAAGTTTTCCTGAGGCAAACATTGTCAGTTTATCCTGTTGTTCAGCTGCAAGAAATAGAAGCCGCTTCTAAAATATAAATTTAAGGTGTTGGTTAGGACAAAAACAGCTTTTAATATGGAAAATATTCCTTCTATCACATGCTGCTACTTTTATTTAGAACACAGTTTAAATCAGCCTTTAGGCTCGATAGTCAGGCACACTCCTGTTGGTCCTCAATCTGGCAACCCATGCTTGCGTGTGTTTTAAATCAAGCATGTAACACCCAATTTAATCACAGGGTGTCCAACTTACATGCTGCACCTTTAATACTGTATGTTGTACTGATTTGTATGTTGTTTTCAGAAAAACCAAGTGCCAAGTGCCATATTTAATATTACATTTTTATACTTCCAGTAGCAGTAACATAACACAGGTCATGAACTATTTTTTAATTTTAATTGTAAGTGAATTAAGGCACTTAATTAACCCTTTTACCACCCCACCAAGAAAAAGAGCTAAAGAAAAATTCACTCCTAATGTCGCTAGTTAACACACTAAATGCATTTCTTCAACACATCCCATAATTTCTAAAAGATCACCCTCTATCAAATTATATGATATGTCAGTTTATGGTAAAAGTACCAGAATTAATATAGGAAAAGTATTTCAACAGAAATGTAATTACTGTAATTTGATTCTTATATAAACCATATATGTAATGGATGGATGCAATGCTGGCATGACCGCACACGTCTGATGCTACTCACAGTGGTCCAAGGAATTATTAGAGGGAACATTGCATACATGACTGTTTCAAGCTATTACAATACAAGCTACACTGACAATCAAATCCCATTCTGAACTGTTTACTGCACAAACCAGCTTTTCACAATAAGATGTTTGGAGAGGCTTTTGAAACGAAGCCAAATTATATTTACTCAGTTTTATGGAGTATGTAGAGTTTCTTACAGCAGTGGTCAGCTGACTCTTTACTTACTGTTTAAAGGATTAAAAAACATCAAGGTTGTCTGCTGCTGTAATCAGGTGTACACAACAGTACAGTAACAATGGCTCAGACTGGATAAACGGCCTTCTGACCGACTAGAGCCACTACAAAATGATTAAACAAAAAAAAAAACATTCTAAAAAAACATATCTAAAAATAATAATAAAAACAAGCTACGGAAGGTTGAATTCTTTTGAAGAGTAGCTACAGTAAAATCTGCAAATTACTGGCATTTGAATGTTTAAGATTTTTTAGATCTTATCAGCTTTTCAGTATGTGTGTGCATGTGTGTGTGCGAGAAAGATCATATAGTAAAAGCTTGAGGATTTGAGAACCACTGCTCTAAATGATACAATCTTGCTTTTAATAATAATAATAATAATAATAATAATAATAATAATAACTCCTTCATTTATATAGTGCTTTTCAAGACACTAAAAGCGCTTTACACAATAAGGGGGGGGTCTCCTTTTCCACCATCAGCGTGCAGCATTCACCTGGATGACGCGACGGCAGCCATATTGCGCCAGACCGCACACCACACACGAGCTGATTGGTGGAGGGGAGAGTGATTAAGCCAATTATGATATGGGGATGGTTTGGAGGCCATGATGGATCTAATTTATGGTCTCTTGGGCTTCTGGTCTGCTGATCCTTCATTTGCATACTTTTAATGTTGTGGAATTTGTTCCCCAAGATATCGAAAATGGTATTGAATATTGATGTTTTTTTAGGGTATCATATCAAAGTTGGAAATTTCAGTATTGTGCTAACATTACTATGCACACATTGTTATGTGGCCTCATGTGGATAAAATACCAAACCTGCTTGACTGATGTTCTGTTAAACAGAAGAGATTTGCATGTCTTCAAATAGAACGGCGTCAGTGAGAGATGAACGTTGATAGGCCATGAGAACTGCATACCTTATCTCCCAGATCGATCTTGGTGAAGCTGAATGTACTGAGGTGTGGGTTGGATTCTTTGATGGCTGGCTCAATTGTTTCCTTAAACAACTTGTCAACAAACTGACACACGTAA
Organism: Danio albolineatus; assembly: GCA_903798035.1. Classification (NCBI taxonomy): domain Eukaryota; kingdom Metazoa; phylum Chordata; class Actinopteri; order Cypriniformes; family Danionidae; genus Danio; species Danio albolineatus. The sequence continues at coordinate 2,374,802 of CAIGQQ010039163.1, forward strand.
GGCCACATCTGGTTCACCGTCTGAAAAGTAAAGAGTGTTTCTGGTCAGCACTTTTTGCAACAGAGGACAAATGGGGCACTTGAGGCATCTTTAATACCTGCTGCTACTGAAACTCATTAGTTAATAGAGCAGTTTAACTGTTGTTTGTTACTGTCAGTGCTGCATTTGCTGAAAACAAAACAGTGACTGTGTTGGTACTTCAGAATTATTAAGTTCTATCTGCAGCCCGAGTTAGATATTGAGCTTTTGTGTGTTTCTATTTCTTATACCATAAAAAAGACTTAGGTATTATTCTTAAATGCACAAATCTCAAAATCCCATTTTTTTAAAAAAAATTGTGCAAAACTAAATGTACACACTACTGTGTAAATAAATTATGCAGAATATGAATATCTAAGTAGCTCAATTTAATAATTAATAATTCCAAAGTGATGAAGTTCACACAAACAAATCCAGGTAAAAGGTGGTGGATTACATAGAGGTAAACAGCATTCGTATGAACAGGCCTGGAACATGTTGGAACTTGACTACGTGTAAATACTCAAAGCATCTGAAAACAATTCCTCCATGAAAACTATACAGGCAGACTTACTGCAATGACACAACAGCTTTATTACAGACTTGTATTGAAGCATATTGTGCAGGTATGTTTTTATGATTTGTCACATTTATATGAAATTGAAACATAAATGAAGTTGCAAAACGTTGGTTAATTTGTATTATACAAAACAAAAAGAGTTTTTACTCTCCTTTGTTGAGTTTAAAACATCAGAGACTCTGCTGCAGTGTTTCATGTAAATAGTTTTGCATGATTTTGAATGTTGTAGACTTATTTTGCAGAAGCATGAGGCCATTCAGGTACATACATTTCACCACTGGGCAAGATGCCAATGAAATATTCAAATCAGGAAAGTTTTATGAAGACTGGGAGCCACTGGATGTATATGTACAATGAATATTTTTTTAAAAAAGCAGCTGATTACACAGCTGCATTTTTCCACCCTGAGGGTTTTCATTTTTGACACAGAGGGTGAAAAATGGTGGTTATATGTAGCGTAACATGAGCAAGTGCAGTGGATTATATCAGCGGTGCACAACCAATAATACCCCAGAGAGAGAGAGAGAGAAAGAGAGAGAGAGATATGTGTGGATGTGCCACAGCCTGAGAGACAGTAGATAAACTCATTTATGTTTGTGTGTGTCATGTACTGTATGCATTACTGTATGCTTCCCTACCGTCTACCACAGTGACCCTTTGTCTGTGTGTGTGTGTGTGTGTGTGTGTGTGTGTGTGTGTGTGTTTAGATGTCAAACACTGTGGTCTAAAATGTTCACGTTTATATTCCTTATATTGTTTATTTCAGTTTAATTTATTATGATATTCTGCTTCTCTTCTTTATTTTGATGTTATTGTAGTTTATATTTGTCCTTCTATTTCAAGCTTTGGCAATATTGTATCATTTACAGTCATGCCAATAAAGCAATTCTGAATTGAATTGAATTGAATTGAATTGAAATTGAGAGAGAGAGAGACAGAGAGAGAGAGGAGAGAGAGAGAGAGAGAGAGAGAGAGAGTATCAGATTCCATATTAATAACTGCAGACACATGTATTGAAGAATGGTGGATGAGGACTTCCTAGAGATGATGATGGACAGGCAAATGTTAATTCATGATTCGCTCACCTTATTTAGCCACTCAACTCTCTCCACATCTGGATAATGAACCTGGTGAAAAAGCAGACAAATTCATCATATTAAAAGTAAGAGAAAGAGAGACTGCTTCTGTAAATATACTGCAGTGTGCCTGAGGAATTCCCTCAGGCAAACAAACACACATGCACGCACACACACACCCTTAGTACACAGAGGTCATGAAAAATAAACACGGGTAATGTATTCAAGTGTAAGATTTATTCTCTCCTTTTCTTTCACTTCAGTGGTGTCATCGTGTCTACTTGTACAGCAGTGGCATCAGCGTTGAGTGTAGCTGCAGTTAAATCCCTGCACAAGTAAAATGCTTAGCCTGCATTTGTTTCATGCAGTGGGAGGGGTGCACTAACCTAACACTTTTTAAGTATTAAGGTTTAGTCATTATTCTGAGTTCACAATTATTCAGCCTAATTAGGGTTGTATGATCTTGCAATAATCTGATGTTGAGATAATTTGTATTACTGCTATATATAGTGCGATATGAATGCAATTTCACCAGATGGCTTGAATAGCTTTATTAGGAAAGAATTGAGCATTTTAGATTAATTGTGGTGATTTGAGTGAGTCAGTGAATGCATAAAATATAATCATATATCATTTAAAACATGCATGTGGTGTAATAATCTAATTACAAACATAAATATATACAATAGAGCATAGATAAAAGTAAAATAACTAGACCTTTGTGATTTTCTGGGGAGTTTAACAGTATTTAGGTGAAGGGATTGAATTATGAAATTTAAAATAACACTTCATTAGTCTTCATTGTATAAACAATTACATAAAATTAATTTTTATTCTAAGTTCTGAGCTACAAACATTATAACTCCTTGCTTTAAAACCCTCTTGAAATCAAACAAAAAGACACAGGCCTTAAAAACATGTGAATGATGATCTTTAACTCGTTGACAGTCATGCTTAAATGCTGCAAACCACATGTGAACTGTGGCTCCTGGTCAACTATAATCTAGACTCACATGCTGTGATGTGACTATTACTGATGTGCACATTGCAATATCAGTGCTGAAATTATATATTGTGCAGCACTAAAGCTAATGTTGTTCATTTTACAGTCGATGGATGCAAATTTTGGTTTCTGGTCAAAAATATGAGCAGAAAATGTAAAGTCACTGAAAATGTGATCTGTTAAGCATCATACATAAAAGAGTCATGTATATTGAAAAGTTCTTATAGAAAAAAGTCTCAACACACAAAACTTACTCACTTTCCTTCCGCTTAGTCCCTGCTTTATCAGGGGTTGCCAAAGTGGAATGAACCACCAATTACTCTGGCATATTTTTTATGCAGTGGATACCCTTCCATCCGCAGCACACAAACCCAAACGATGTATGTACACATGTAGCTTTGGGCACCATGATTGATTGATTGATTGATTCTTCAGTAAATAACCGACATAAACTGGAACTCAGGTATGGTGGATGTGTAAAGTGCAGAGATGCAGAAAGTAGGGTCTGCGGGCCAAAGTTGGCCCATTGTAACCTTTGATTTGGCCCACCATGCCATCTAAAAAGAGGACGAGAAGCATGAAGAGGGTTGGGGCGAATGCCTTTAAAAGAGATCATCATTTCTAATTTGATATAACCTTTTGTTTGTTTGTTTGTTTTATTGCTGAGCTACAAAAAAGCAAACTGAAATGAAATGTTTCAATTAAATATTGTAAATAAATCTGATTTTTTAAAAATGTAAATAATGTCACTTGACGGATCGAGGACTATGCAGAAGACATCGGTGAGCAAATAAGGTGCAACTCCATTCTGTTATAAATGAGATTGTTTTTGTTTTGACTGTAAAAAAGTTCATATTGCAATCATAGACCGTAAAAAATATGGACGTAGTATCCGTGACGTCACCCATAGGTTTCTGATGAACCCAAAAGAAGCTACTAGTAGGCGTGGCCAACCGTCGCCATTTTGTTCGCGCGTCATCGCACCAACCGAGGCATACCAAACAAGGGCAAAGAGGCGGAGCGTGGGCGGAGCGTGAGCGGAGCTACAGGACGCATGCTGGCATTGGAAGAAAGTGTGAATTACATCCAAATACTTTAGTTATAGTCTGTGTTAGTAAATGCAAGGCTATTTAGGAAATCCAGGCAGAACACTGTATGACAACGCTTCAAATGAAGATTTTATAGACTACAGCTGATCAATCTGTCAGATTCTGGAGTGCTTTAGAGTTCTGAAGAACATTATAAATCATAAATTATCCGAAATAAAGCAATTACATTTATAGAGATGGTATAAGTATATAATTTCACTCACCTGGGAAACGTGAATGGTTTGTGAGCACAATTAAGTGCACACAGCATGCCATATTATCTGATAATTGTAGGAAATAATTCCAAAAGGCAACTGACTGTGTAATGCCATATAAAACAACACAAAAACACGATGAATCAGGCGGAATCAGCTGAGGTGACGTGACGGCGACCAGCAGGACTAGCTGTCACTCAAGTGGCCACGCCCTTAATTATGCAAACTTAATTTAGCTTAATATAAAGGAAACGGATGAGTTATAAAAAAAATTCACCCCCCTCACAGTTGTCATGAAGGGTAATGTCAGCTATATGAACCAAAATCGCTCTTTGTACCAGGCTGTAAACACCTTTTTTTCTGCTGTAAAATTGGCCATTTCACCAGTGGGCTCATTGGAGATTTGCTCTATTATGGAGCCAGGACAGCCAGGACTAGCGGAATTTTCGATGAATTGCAAGTTTAAGTTACTTCCGTATTGGCTTCCAGAGGGAGAGCGGGAGGTTGCCGCTTGATTGCAATGTAAAAAAATGCTGTATTAGTTCATATAAAGCAATATTTTCTACTTATTTTGAAATACTATTGAATAAATTAGGAAATTACCCATGGTAACTACATTTACCTTCGGCCCACTAGCCTCAATCAAGTTTGCTTTTTGGCCCTTCGTGAGAAAAAGTTTGGGAACCCCTGGTATAGTGGGTAGGGACAATGAGAAAAGACCAATCAGGTAATGGTGTACAGTGAAAGTGCTCTTTGATTGGCTTACATTGGTAGATTTTATATTTCCCACAAAGTAAGTGAGAACAGTTACAAGGCTTTCATTAATCCACCATGATCTTACAATTATTTTTTTTTACATACTAGTTTACAGTTCATAAATAGTATTTTCTTCTATCACAGAAAAGTAACTTTGGTTGATTGGTTGAAGGAAAGATCAATCAGTCCATCTGACTCTTATGCAGCGAAGACAACGATGACATGGCATCAGCAATCAAACAATTTGCCTTAATCTCAATAAGACAATAATATGATTAAGGTGTTTACATGAGTTGATGAATGTTCCTTTCATTATCTCGTTTTACATGTCATATAGCACATAATTTGATTAACGTAGTTGCGTCACCATCTACGTTTCCTCTGGAGTTTCATGTGATTTTGGGTGTTTCATTTTTAATTTATCGACATTTACTGCAGTTTGGCACTTTAACTTTCATTCAGGGACATTTCATGCATGCTCCCCATGACAAACGAGATATTGGATGCGTGTATAAACTGCTGAAGAAGGTAGTTTTAATGGAATTTGATACCACACGCCATATGAGAAAAAAAAACCATAGCGGCATGCTCCACGTCTTAATTCGATTTTTGTTTAGTTCTATTATGACCTTAACCAGATTAAATTAATCAAAAAATGCTGTTTACATTGTAGACTCTTAATCACAATATTCTTAAATCGCATTAAAATCGGATTACTGATGTCCATGTAAACATACTCAATGAGTGATTTCAGCAACCTCCACTGACTACCATTGCAGCTGTCGTCCAAACTCATGAGTGACCAAAGAAATACCAGAACACAAAATCTGCAAAATGTCACACAATTAATGACGATTCAGACTGAAATAACTCTGTCACATATGAGCAACAAACAAACAAAAAAAATCTGGTTTTGCCAAGAGTTTATCAATAAATGGTTATTTCATTCTGAGGAAAATCACAAAAATTTCAAAAGAATAATTTACTAACCACACAAACATTACATTCCATTTAAAACAAGTGCACCCTCAAGCAAAGCAAATGTATAGGGCATATAGGAATCTCATCATCATGAAGAAGCAACTGCAAAACCATAAATGTCTCCAAGACACTAAGCAAAAGATGAAAGGAAAATCCCAGGTAAGCCACATCAGTGTAACCCGAGGATACACTGCGCCTCACAGTCAGTGAGAAGACACTGCGGTTTTGGCACCTATAAGGCTAGCCTCTTTCTACAGTATGTCCTATAAAGGTAGCATCTTGATTGTGATCTCAAGGGACAAACTGAGAGTGTGTGACTTCCCTCTACAGTGCACTCACTCTGAATTTATTTTCATCCCCAAACAGTGTTGATGTAGCTTAGAGCAGAGAATTGTAGATGACAGCACAGCACATTCTTCAGCAAGCTGTCTTACTGACGTATTCATATCACTTCAGCATAACCATCAGTCGGGACATAAATCACCGGATGCAGTAAGAGCTACTTAGACCAACAGAGCTAGACTTCTGAGTCTCTCTCAATATATGAATATTGCATTTTTTGTTTAGTATTAATGAAATGTGGAAAAGTCACTGAAAGTTCCCATGGTAACCGTGTTTCTATGGTCACTAGAGATCTCTGAAGATCTCTCCTCATTGACGATAGACCGCAGACAGATATTTATCTATGGAAATGCTGCTTTAAAACTGTGGAGAGACTGCAGAGTTGTCTTGAATAATACCTAAAAGTAGGGCTGGGCCAACAAACGAGATTATATTGAATTGCGATAAAATTTATGTCAATAAATAAGCTCTGGACTTTTTACTGTATATTGATCTATGAGCCAATCACACTGTAGAATGTGCAACAATGGGAATCTGAGAGTGTGTTGATATTAGAGATGTACCAAATATTTGGCCACCGAAATATTTTCAGCTGAAAATATTTTGCCATTTAATAGACCCTATATTCAATCTGGAAGCATTGACAACTTGTATATTAAAAATATATATCATTATAATTATAAGTTAGAATTATTCATTCATTCATTCATTTCTTGTCAGCTTAGTCCCTTTATTAATCCGGGGTCACCACAGCGGAATGAACCGCCAACTTATCCAGCATTTTGTTTTACGCAGCTGATGCCCTTCCAGCCACAACCCATCTCTGGGAAACATCCAAACATTCTCATTCACACACATACACTACGGACAATTTAGCCTACCCAATTCACCTGTACCACATATCTTTGGACTGTCTTTGGGAAACCAGAGCACCTGGAGGATACCCACATGAACACGGGGAGAACAAGCAAAATCCACACAGAAACGCCAACTGACCCAGCCGAGGCTTGAACCAGCGACCTTCTTGCTGTAAAGGCGACAGCACTACCTACTGTGCCACCGTGTCGCCGTTATAATTATCGAGATTGCATTTTTGCCATATCACCCAGCCCAACCTAAAAGTGACAAAATTTGATGAAAATTGGATAATCTGTGATGTACATGGTTTATTTTTCTAACAGCTCTATTCTGAGCTGTGTCTTGTGATTTACTCATGACAAAGGTGTGAAAGAAAACTGTAAACCTCAATTTAAGTTTTTAAATGTTGTTAAATTTGAAAACTGCAAGAAGATTTACTTTAAACTATGTAACACACATAACTAGTGCAGTAAGCCTAAAGGCCATACTTCGGCATGAGATTTTTTGTATTGTTTACTTTATACAAGCACGTGTCCGAGTGACAGTCAATTAATCGACTTCCAGAGAACCAGCATATGAAATGTGTAAATCTATCTTCTTCACGCATCACTCGCTTCTTGAGAACCAGAGAGAGAAACTAGCAAGCGTGACATCAGATCCTTCTTGGTGTAAGACCATGGTGTATAACTTATTTAACCAATAAGGAGCAGAGAGAGAAAGAGAGTGAGAGAGAGAAAGAGAGAGAGAGAGAGAGAGAGAGAGAGAGAGAGAGAGAGAGAGAGAGCAAGACTTCAAACCTATCAACATAAACCAGTTTAACAGACTTCTGATCTCCTAGGGGCAAGTTGTCTCATGCCACAATGTCATTTAATTAAGGTTCCAGAGTAGTTGGTATGAGTATAATCAATAATAATAATAAAAATATTGATAGACCACAGAGGACTGCCTTGAACTGTGAGATTCTACCTACAAAGAGGGCATCTCATCTCACTTTCATTCATCATTTCTAAATTCTAAAAAAAATTTTTTTTTCAATAATTCATCTACCTCTAATATTTCCTTGGCTTTTCTGGTAACACTTTATTTTGATGGTCCATTTGAGTATAAGTAGACTGTCTGCTTAATATCTCTTGCATCGGTTGCAAGAAACATGATTATGTTTCTATTGTTAATAAGATGGAATGCCAGTGCCTGCATACTTCTGTAACCTACTACCACATATTTTAAGTAATATAATGTTAACATTACTATACCTGAAGAACCAATAATATAAATAAGATAAAACAAGAAGACAAAACTATTACACAAAATTAAACTACTAAAACTATATAATAATACAGTATTTTTGTTTTTCAAGTGTTTATTGTTATACATTTTATAGTATATTAATATTTATGACCAGTAATAATTAATAAAATGTGAAACTATTTACAGTTACTACCTTATACAAGAGAGTAGCTAATTGCAATTCACCACAGTTTTTCCTGTAAACAGTAAAAACATATTCACACAGTGCACAGACTGCAGGGCACTGAATCCTCATTTGCAACTTTACAGAGTGACCTTGGCTTTCACCATTCAGGTTGAAATATCTCATTACACAACATATATTTACTTTGCTGCACTTGGCTTTAAATGATGAGCCAGAGGCTCAAGGCAATGCTTACACAGGACAAAAATAGTCAAATCTGGTTGAGACCAGGCTTGACAATATCTTACAACTAAATTGTATTATTTATATTTAAAAAAGTTGAAATTAATTATTATTAGTTTTATTAGTTATTACTTAATCAAATTATTATTTCTAATCTAATTTGAACACATTTTAGGTCTTAACAATTATTAGGTTACCTATTATTAATAAAAGCTTCTGTAGATTTCATTTCATTGTTCAAGTAAATTAACTAGTGTTAACTATTGGAGCCTTATTGCAAACAACAGGCCTGTGAATAGTCACAGAATAATATCCATTCAATATTTCAGCACGTAATAGGCCAGATTAACATTTGAAAATGGTCACGTTTTAATTATTAAGATAACCAATTAAGTCTCCAAGCATATTATAAACGCAAGCATATTAAAAACACAAGTTATAAACACCACATAATATACAAATGCAAATCACATAATGCATCCGATGCACATAAAATGGGATTATTCTTTTAGACAGCACTCTAAACGTTTAAATAATAAATAATTCTCAATATTGTTAAGTGGTCACAATATCAATATTGTGGATGATCACAAACATGATATATTGAAATATTAAATATCGGCATGGGTCTAGTTGAGACAAAAGTTGCATCCTCTAACAAAACACTCTTCACCTTCACAGACAAAATGTCAAAAAGTCTCGCCTGACAGTCCAGGATCAGCAGGGGATCCAAACTTAGTTGAGCTTCAAGCATTAGAATGGATGTAAAATTCAAAAGCAAATAACAGTCTGCTGTACTAAGTCTGAGTGAAACAAAACTCTTTTGACTAACTATTGAGCAATTATTGTCATTTTAATTCGTTAGACTGAATGACATAATCTAAACCTTAACCGCACAACATCAATATCTTGCACTGACAATAAGCCTTTCAAAGTGAGTCCATTCTATTTTTATTCTACACCTGTAATGATGGAAGGCTTCACAGCATCTACCGATATAAACTCCCTCTTAGTTTTCTCTCTCAGTGCTTGTGTGCAGTCTATGATGTTTTGACAGCCAATGAAATACCTAAACTCACCCATGATGGTAACTCAGTGGCATCCAGCTCCTGTTTAACAGTGTCATCTGGGTCAAAAATGGACAGTGCTCTGTTTAGCCTGGTGTTCTTAGAATTGGTGTTTCTTTTCCAAAAGAAAAATATCGTAAGTGCGATTAAAAGCCAGCTGAAACTGAACTCAAAATACCCCAAGACATATATGGGGAAGATAACGACGAAAGTCTTGGCGAACTGCAGCCACGTGCGGGTCAGCTCGCTGCTGCAGGACAGGGGCTCCTCGCTGAGCTCCACCGGGAAAGACGAGCACGGAATCGCCCCGTTAGTCGGCTCAGCTTGTCCGTTATCCTTCTGTCCCGAGGCACCTGCTGTTTGGGAAAGGTTTCCGCGCACAGCCGTCATAACGTCCTCTGTCATATTCAGCACGAGATGTTACGCGCCGCTGTCAAACGTGAACATTGTGCTGCAGGTTAAAAAGAGTAAACACCTACTTCAGACCATCTCATGCACGCGGTTCAAGTATAGCGCTCCCAGAAATCAATTTCACGTTAGTTCGTCTGTACACCAGCCCATTCTGACGCGAATACTGTGCCCCTTGGCCTAAATTGTAAGATCATGACTGGCTGCTGTGTGGAGACGGAGATCAGCTGTCGCCTTGTCGGGTTTGCTGCGCTCTGGAGAAGCGCGTGCTGTTGTGTTGCTTTATGACAGACAGCTGAGAGCTTCACGCGCGCGCGCGCACACACACGCACACTCAGCTGCTCTCCTCTCTCGAGAGGTCAGTGCCACCCTCAGCCAAGCAACCGCACATACACAAACACCTTGAGGCGTTAAACAACAGTAACGTTATGGGTGTCTTGAGGCTGTTGTTTTATTTGTGTCCTCTTCTTCTCTATCGTTCGTTCAGCTCAGTGTCCTATAGGGGGCCGCGAGGTATTGCTAGGGGACCCTAGGAAATGTGAACAAGAACAAAAATTAACAACAAAGTGATAGATAATTTAATACAAAATAATTCAAAGATACGAATACTTACAAAATAAATGTCAAACATTTCGCTAACAGAACATATAGCTGCCGTGGTTTTTTATATTAAAACCACGGATCTAGAGAACGGTGTTTGAAACTACTAGCAACTTTTTAGTCAAAAACCTTCATCATCAGACACGCGAGTCATTAAAATACAGTCAATAACATTTATTTCGGTTTTTATGAATAGGAAAACAATCACTTGAGACAGAACGTAAATAAAGACACGACATCCAAAATACTTGTACAAATCATTCAGCCAAGGCATACTTTTTGTAAACAGCCTTCCATAATTAACAGAACGAGGTGATAATAACATATACATGCTTAGAACACTGACTTGCTTGTCTATATTGTCGTTTTTGTTGACCAAATACAGAATGTCATTTTATCTGTTCGATTTTTCGACTATTAATAGAAATCGACTGTGTGTCCATAGAAACGTTTGTATGAAGCGATTGCTCTTTGCTCGATTTATTAGTCTGTTATTACCAGCTTGTCATGTTGCCATAGTATCGTTAAACTGCGCGTGCGCTGTAGCTGTGTAGTGGGATGGCGGAGAAAAAAGCTGTCAACATAAACTTACGATTGTTGGATAAATAAGGAGAAAGAGGATCTCTGAAGTGATGCACTCTGTGAAGGTAAAGCAACACTTCAGCTGTATGATAGAAGCTTGTATTTAGAGACTACTTTTTTAGCTGTAGATTTCACGCTAAACTGCGATTAGCCACTCATCGATAGCGAAATAAAACTGCTTCAGTTAAATCTGTTAATTACTGCCACTTCATCATATGAATTCTAAATCAAGCAGTATTCAATTAGTTATATTATGTATCATTAATCCAGCCACGAGCCTAATTCTGCACAATTTTAACACACTTACTGTTCATTTCCCTTATAAGAAAATAACTAAAGAAGACACTTGGAGGTCTGATGATTTAAAAGTGCACATTCAGGTAATCTGCCGTTTGTTTGTGTGCAAGTAAAAGAAAAGGCTCAAATGCACAACCTGTTAAAATGTCATTGTGTCATCAGGCACACAACGAGGAGAGCAGAAGATCTAAGCTAGAAGAGGAGCACAGAAAACACAGGGATGGAGAATCCCAGGATCGCAGACACCGAGACCCTGACCGAGATCCAAGGAGAGAGAAGGAAAAGCGGAGAGAGAGAGAAAGAGAAGGGAGTAAACACAGAGATCCAGAGAGGGACAGAAACCAGGATATCAAGAGGGAAGACGTCAGGGAGGATAGACACAAAGATAGAAGGAGAGAGCAAGAGAGAGCGAGACATGGGGATGGAGATGAAGATGAAAAAAGATACAATAGAGGTGATAAGGAAAACAGTGAAAGACGGAGGGATAGAGAGAAAGACAGGAATGCGGACACGTACAATCAGGAGGACAAGGATAGAGACAGAGATAGAATGAGGGCTAAGAGAGATAGAAGGAAAGAGGAGAGAGGAGAAAAAGATGAGAGGGAAAGAGACAAAGAAAGAGAACGAGAGAGGAGAGAGAGACACAGAGCAAGAGAAAGTGACCTGTATCGACTTGAATATGATGAAAAGCAGAGAGAAGGAGAAAGGCGAGAGAGACGCAGAGACAAAGAACACTCTGGACACAAAGAAAGAGGTTTGGTTGTTGCAGTTTTTGAATAGTGTTTGTTTTTTCTGAGAGTGTATAACGTATATATGATCTCTTTGTTTCAGAACACAGAAGGGATAGAGAAGATAAAGAGAGGAGGAGAAGAGATAAAGAAAGTCATGTAAGTCAAATCATAAGGTATTGCACTTATAATATAGTGATAATGTAATCTACCAATGAAAAGTTTGGAATCATGAACATTTTTATTGTTACGTATTATTAAAATTAATAATAGCTGTTATCCACTTTAATATATTTAGAAGTGTAATTCCATGTTATAGCAAAGCTGAATGGCAAAAAAAAAAGGTCAAATCTGCAATACTACTTCACAATATCACTATTTTCTGTATTTGATTAAGTCTTTTGATTGGTATTAGTATTTGTACAAAAAGTAGTTTTTATTTATTTATTTATTTTATTGGGAGAATATGTACAATTACAGAATATTTGCCAATATATAAAGATTCTCCACATTTTACTTATACAAATAAAATAACAACAAGATATTTCCTTCAATAATTATTGAGTACACATTTTTTTTCCTTGATCTACTTACACAATACACAGAGTTTAGGTATAAATATGTAAACCATTATCTAAGTTGAAAGAAAAATCCTTAGTTTAGAATTACAGAAGGAAAATAAAGAGAACAAAATATATACAAACTCAAATAAAATAGGTCACAGTATATAAACAAAAATAATACCCCATACCAACATACCCCCCTCCCCCGCTTGTTCCCGTCTGTGGTGCACACCAGTAAGGAAGGTTATTTAAAATGGGAGCTGCCGTACGATCTAGCAATATCCCCATCAAACAAGTATTAAAAGTAGTTTGATTAAAGTCTTGCTAAAAGTGTTTTTTTTATCAACAGATGGCAAAAACAAGTCACTCTCGAGAAGCTGAACAACATCGGCAGGAGTTGAAGGAGTCAAAGGATTTTCACGGCACCAAAGATGGGGAAAGTGAGAAGGAGAGGGAAGAGAGAAAGCGGCGACGTGAAAGAAAGCACAAGGAAGCTTCAGATAGAGAGCGGAAACAGGATTCTTCAGGCTATGACCTGAATGCAAGGATAAGCAGAGACAAAGAGGTACAAATATTATCAAATAAATGCATGGGTTTTATGACATCCATTTGCTTTTTTAGGTTTGTGAGGTTATAGATCTTGCATCTACATGTTTTGTATTTGTGTGGGTGTGTAGGAAACTACCAAGAGACCTCAGTTAACATGGAGGTCTGTTCAAGCTGAAACAAGTGATCCAGAGGTCCCTGTAAGATTCCTGTTTAAAGATTAGTGGCAATAAGTTCAAATCCAGCATGAAATGATGATGAAGGTTTAGCTTTGTACTGCATGCTGTTGATGTTATTTTGATGCTTAATTTTTTTGTTCTTGTTCTTTTCTGTTCTGTTCTCTTTCTTTTTTTTCCCAAAAGAGCTTAATCTATTAATAAAACCTTTAATGAATTTTATTCCTCACCCTTTCTTTCACACAGTTGCCTCAATTTGATGTTTATTGTTAACTTCTTACCATACAAACCTCCTAAAGAGCTTAATGTGTCTCTTGCAAATGTAAATTGTTTTGTTTTACTGAGTAATACTTTTCTTCATTTCTAAATTTTGAAAAAAAAAAATATTGTTACTTATTTCTGTCATTTAAGGTAGAGAATGAAGAAACTGAAGAGGACAAGGCATCAAGCAAAGATGATCATAATGATTACGAGGAAGATTTTGAGGTGGGAAGCAGTCCAGTTCTTCCATTATGGCTTATGTTGGATAATTAATAACATAAATAACAATACTATGAGGCAAGGACAAAGCTGTTTTGCCCATTTTGCATTAAAGAGATTTCCTCAGCATTTGTTCACACTAACATGGTACTACTGACTTGTAATGAATTTATTTCTTCTGTTGGAAACCAAAACAAGATATTCTGAAGAATGCTGGAAAAATGCAGCACTGACATCCATAGTAACAACAAAAAATATTGAACTATGGAAGTCAATTGCTGTTTTTTTCCCAACATTTTCAGAACATCTTGTATTGTGTACAACAAAAGAGAAAAACAAACAAGTGAAGGATGAGTAAGCTATTCAAAATAACTGATGTGAGTCTTCATTTTGAATCTGACCATACGACTTTTATACTTATTCCATATTTTGAAATGCTTTTATTTCTGATTTTAGGATTATGAGGAGGACTTTGAGGATGTAGGTGAAGATGAGGATGATGAAGAGGAGAATGAGAAAGAGGAGCATGAGAATAAAGCGAGAGAGGATAAGAGAGAGCTGAGCCCCAGGAGAAGACAAGAGATTGAAGCCATCCAGAGAGCCATCGATGAAGAAAATGAGCGAATCTACTCTGCAAGAACAAAGCCTTCAACTGCAGACTCCGCTGTCACCCTGAGAGGTAGTTAAACAAAGGCTTCTGTTCATTCTGCTGCAGAGTATGGAAAAGAAGATCTAAATCAGTGCTTTATTGTGTTCTCTCAGACAGGCACTCTAACACAAATCAAACACGTGGCACAATTATCGATTTTGTGTCAGCAAAGCAACGAGAGATCAGCCAGAAAGTGGCCAGGAAGCAAAAGCAAGTTCTCTATATGATAACCTGATGAGAATTACAATTAAAAATACTTTTTAAATAAAAAGTTTTGTTGACTAATTAAATTAATCAAATGCTATTTGATTTGTTTTATAGGAAACGGAGTGAGGAACTTCTGCGCCTGATTGATTTAGATTTCTCCATCACCTTCTCTATGCTGGACCTTCCTCCTGTCAATGAGTATGACATGTACATCAAGAACTTTGGAACAGCTAATACAAAACAGGTTAGAAACTGATGATGCTATGGGCATGCTTATGCTATTTTGTCAGCCTACAGTATTTATCCTTCTTTTAACAATATAGGCTGCATGAGATTAATAAATTAGCTTGAGGTCTGCTTCAACTGGAAGCTGCGACAGTTTATTTTTTAATTTTTTTGTATTGTAACACAGTTCCTAGAGAAACAGAATATTAAATGAGAAAACAGTGGGCATTGCTTGTTTTATCTACTGCAAGCTGATTGGATGTAGTAAAGTAGGCAATTCATTCAGAAATATTGAGAAAAAGGGTTTTGGGAGAGTTACAACCTAACCTAAACTTGAGGAGAATTACAACCCAACAGACACGTCCTCCTCACCGTTTCAGTCTTTTGTCATAGTGCTATCAAATCTGACAGTTGGGGTGGGGGGTTAAGTATGTTAACCCTGCCCAATACCTCAAAGAATAATCGTAATGGTAATAAACGTATCTGAGAATTTAACTGAAAACAAACTGGAAGTGCATTTTCAGATTTTAATTTGAGATTACAAGGGCAAACATTGATTTTTCTTAATGACATGCATAGATTATTTTTTCAGCACAAAACTAGCATTGCGAGCTAACAAAATCAGTATGGTTAGTGTTGTCTTTATGTGTACTTTAAGACATGCCCGATTAGGTAATGTATACAGTGCTAAATTTTGTAGTTATTTTAGCTTTTAGGTCTTTAACGTTTTATGTACACTGTTCAGTATTTTTTTACAGTGACAATCGCATTTAAAGGGAAAGTTTACACAAAAAAGCCAGTTCTGCCATTAATTATTCACCTATCACCTGATCAAAACATATTCAAGTTTCTGTTGAACACTAAAGACGATATTTTGAAGAATGCTGGTAGCTGGCACCTTTTGACTTCCATAGTCATCTTTTCTCTACTTTTAAAGTCGATGTGTTCAAGCAACCTGCATTGAAATAAAAAAAATCTTTTGTGTTCAACAGAAGAAAAAACACATGAGGGAGAATACTGTTTAAAAATGTTTAAAACCACATGAGGGAGAATAAACAAAGAGGAAATTTTCATTTTTGGGTGAACTATGCTTTTGATAATCCCAAAATGCAGTTAGTGACAACTGCATTTACAAAATGTTGCAGTGTATGGAACGAAGCAATCAACTATATTAATAACATATTTAAATATGAATTACTGAAGTCTAATTTTAGTGTGTGCAGGGCAGTAAATCAAATGGAAGAAGTTCAAGCTTTTATTCATTTTTGTTGCCAGATCAGAAAAAAACCTCAGAGAAGTGCTTCACATGGGGAAAAAAAAGCTAATTATTGTGAAACACACCTTCTCATTAATAACTGCATAAATGAGATTGCTTTGTGAGCCAAGGACAAAGAATGAGCCAAAAGATGCTAATAATAAGTGGACATGGCAACACTCCAAGAGCATACTCTGTAGAGTAGCCATTCAGTACAAAACATGAGGCCTCTGTTGGTTAATTTAATACTGCAGGGCATAATAGGCCATTATAATGTCACTTTAGTCCAGAATAGCATATACCAAACAAGTGAGACACAGAACATCATGGATACCATGATGTCAATCTGTTCATTTCGTCTACCAAAAAAACTGTTTATTGCCTATAGCTTGACATAAACAGAAACAGGTCCTTTACACTTGTAACGTGACTGAAAGCTATGAATGTGTGCACTCTGATCCGTATCACTGTTGATAAAAAAAACAAGACCAAAATGTAAAAAAGGTAAAAAACCAACATTACTTTTTCTTATAATCCTATTCTTATAAAATGAGCCGTTCATTCAGTAGATGATTGGATCAGAGTGAACCTATTCAGTCATGTTAGTGGCTCAGCTGACCTGTCAAGTTTCTGTCTGTCAATCCATTTTTGTTGACTGATTTAACACTCTTGGGACATGGAATGTCACCTCACTGGGAGGGAAAGAGCCCGAGCTTGTGCGGGAGGTGGAACGGTACCGACTAGAGATAGTTGGGCTCACCTCCACACATAGCTGGGGCTCTGGAACTCAACTTCTTGAGAAGGGCTGGACTTTCTTCTACTCTGGAGTTGCTCACGGTGAGAGGTGGCGAGCTGGTGTGGGTTTGCTTATAGCTCCCCAACTTAGCCGCCATGTGTTGGAGTTTTCCCCGGTGAACGAGAGGGTCGTCTCCCTGCGCCTTCGGGTCTGGGATAGGTCTCTCACTGTGGTTTGTGCCTACGGGCCAAACACCAGTGCAGAGTACCCGGCCTTCTTGGAGTCCTTGGGAGGGGTGCTGGAAGGTGCTCAGACTAGGGACTCCATTGTTCTACTGGGGGACTTCAATGCCCACGTGGGTAATGACAGTGACACCTGGAGAGGCGTGAATGGGAGGAACGGCCTCCCTGATCTGAATCCGAGTGGTGTTTTGTTATTGGACTTCTGTGCTAATCACAGCTTGTCCATAACGAACACCATGTTCAAGCATAAGGGTGTCCACCAGTGCACATGGCACCAGGACACCCTAGGGCGGAGGTCAATGATCGACTTTGTGGTTGTATCATATGATCTCCGACCGTATGTCTTGGACACTCGGGTAAAGAGAGGGGCAGAGCTGTCAACTGATCACCACCTGGTGGTGAGTTGGATCCGCTGGCAGGGGGGAAGGCTGGACAGACCTGGTAGGCCCAAGCGTATTGTGAGGGTCCTCTGGGAACGTCTGGCTGAACCTCAGGCCAGAGGGATTTTCAACTCTCACCTCCGGAAGAGCTTTGACCAGATCCCGAGGGAGGCTGGAGACATGGAGACTGAGTGGTCCATGTTCTCTGACTCCATTGTTAACGCGGCCGTGAGGAGCTGTGGCCGTAAGGTCTGTGGTGCCTGTCGGGGCGGCAATCCACGAACCCGGTGGTGGACACCGGAAGTAAGGGATGCCGTCAAGCTGAAGAAGGAGTCTTACAGGTCTTGGTTGGCTTGCAGGACTCCCGAGGCAGCAGATGGGTATCGGCAGGCCAAGCGTGCTGCAGCCCGGGCGGTTGCGGAAGCAAAAACTCGGGCCTGGGAAGAGTTCGGGGAGACCATGGAGGAAGACTATCGGTCGGCCCCAAAGAGATTCTGGCAAACCGTCCGACGCCTCAGGAGGGGAAAGCAGCTCCACATTGACACTGTTTTCAGTGGAAGTGGGGAGCTGTTAACCTCGACTGGGGATGTGGTCGGGCGGTGGAAGGAATACTTTGAGGATCTCCTTAACCCCACCGACATGTCTTTCATTGAGGAAGCAGAGATTGGGGATGCAGGGGTGGACTCACCCATCACCCAAGCTGAGGTCACTGAGGTAGTTTGCAAGCTCCGCAGTGGCAAAGCAGCAGGGGTGGATGAGATTCACCCTGTGTATCTTAGGTCTCTGGATGTTGTAGGGCTGTCTTGGCTGACACGTCTCTGCAATATCGCATGGCGGTCGGGGACAGTACCTCTGGACTGGGCAACTGGGGTGGTGGTTCCCATTTTTAAGAAGGGGGACCGGAGGGTGTGCTCCAACTATAGGGGGATCACACTCCTCAGCCTCCCGGGGAAAGTCTATGCCAGGGTACTGGAGAGGAGGATCCGTCCGATGGTTGAACCTAGGATTCAGGAGGAACAATGCGGTTTTCGTCCGGGCCGTGGTACACTGGACCAGCTCTATACCCTCACCAGGGTGCTCGAGGGTTTGTGGGAGTATGCCCAACCAGTCCACATGTGTTTTGTGGACTTGGAGAAGGCATTCGACCGTGTCCCTCGTGGCATTCTGTGTAGGGTGCTCTGGGAGTATGGGGTCAGAGGCGCTCTGTTAAGGGCCGTCTCGTCCCTATATGAACAAAGTAGGAGTCTGGTTCGCATTGCCGGCAATAAGTCAGACTTGTTTCCAGTGCATGTTGGACTCCGGCAGGGCTGCCCCTTGTCACCAATTCTGTTCATAATTTTTATGGACAGAATTTCAAGTCGCAGCCTTGGGCTGGAGGGGGTCCGGTTCGGGGACCACAGGATTTCATCTCTGTTATTCGCAGACGATGTTGTTCTGTTGGCTCCATCGAACATGGACCTTCAGCATGCACTGGGGCGGTTTGCTGCCGAGTGTGACGCGGCTGGGATGAGAATCAGCACCTCCAAGTCCGAGGCCATGGTGCTCCACCGGAAAAAGGTGGCCTGCCATCTCCAGGTTGGAGGAAAGTCCTTACCCCAGGTGGAGGAGTTCAAGTATCTTGGGGTTTTGTTCACGAGTGAGGGGAGGATGGAACGTGAGATTGACAGGCGGATTGGTGCAGCGGCAGCAGTAATGCGGTCGATGTACCGGTCCGTTGTGGTGAAGAGGGAGCTGAGCCGAAAGGCAAAGCTTTCGATTTACCAGTCAATCTACGTTCCTACTCTCACCTATGGTCATGAGCTCTGGGTCATGACCGAAAGAACAAGATCTCGGATACAAGCGGCCGAAATGAGTTTCCTTCGCAGGGTGGCAGGGCGCACCCTTAGGGATAGGGTGAGGAGCTCAGTCACCCGGGAGGAGCTCGGAGTAGAGCCGCTGCTCCTCCACATCGAGAGAAGTCAGCTGAGGTGGCTCGGGCATCTGTTTCGGATGCCTCCTGGACGCCTACCTAGGGAGGTGTTCCAGGCATGTCCCACCGGGAGGAGGCCTCGGGGAAGACCCAGGACACGCTGGAGGGACTATGTCTCCCGGCTGGCCTGGGAACGCCTCGGGATCCCCCCGGAGGAGCTGGAGGAAGTGTCTGGGGAGAGGGAAGTCTGGGGTTCTCTCCTAAGACTGCTGCCCCCGCGACCCGGCCCCGGAAAAGCGGAAGAAAATGAATGAATGAATGAATGAATGAATGATTTAACACTGGTGTCAATCAGTTTTACTCCGCAAATCTGACAATGTGTATGTAGCTTATGTCTTACCATGCCATACATACCAAAACCATACCCTGCCATATACATTGCATAAATCATTTTTACTCATTTTTTCTGTGAACAATTTTATTATTATTATTATTATTATTATTATTATTGTTGTTGTTGTTATTGTTGTTGTTATTGTTATTATTATTATTGTTATTAACTTTTACTTTACTTAATAATTAACTATTAAATGGCTTTTATACAATCTCATGAGTATTTTGTGTTTTCAGGCTTATGTACAGTGCAATGAAGACAACACTGATCGAGATATACAAACTGAGGACGTTGACATGACAGACAAATGGACACAACATCCGCCAGAAGCAAAAGCAGCATGTGGTGGTACTGGGATCAACACCGACTCTGATATCCTCAATGAATAACTGTGTAAATGTAGAAATTATGTTGTTTTAATGTTCTGCTTCCTTCCTCTGAACTTGAAAGGGTCTACAGGATCTCAAGACACTGGAGTGGAATCTGTAGCAAGAACATCTACTGATTCTAAACGTCTGACGACATTTTTACGTTCTGCTGCCCAGGTAATATTGTTTATGGGTCACTTTTTACTTTTTAAAGACTTGTTAATTACAATTATTAGTACATATTTCAAATGAATCTCTACAAGACTCCAAAAGCTCTCAATTTTAGTTTACATTTTGTCTTACATAATTTAATCACAAACTAGGTATAAATGGATATGATCTGAAGTGGACCATGACACTCTGATAAAGAACTAGTTTATTAATTCAAGTGTTTATTTCTATGTTAGGTGATGGCTGTTCTGATTGAGGAGAATATGGCAGAGAGTAATTCTGTCAGAAAACTTCGTTCTCAAACTGATGCTTTGTCCTTTAGTGATGGGTGCATTCAACTCAATACCAAACTCCCATTTCTGCATGGTAACGTTTGTATGTATATATATATATATCTATATATATATATATATATATATATATATATATATATATATATATATGATGCATACTTGTTTATATTTATCATTCTATTGTCATTATTTAGCTATTTTTATTATCATTATTATTACTTTACACTACCTTACAAAATTTTTTGATTGATATAAGATTGAAAGAAATGCTCATCAAGGCTGAACTAAAACAGAAACATTGTGAAATATTTGTTTAATTGTTTGCTTTGTGAATATATTAAAATTTCTATATAGTGTAATTCAATCTTTAGATTCAGTTAAAAATAAGTAATTCCATTACTCCAGTCTTCAGTGTCACATGATCCTTCCGAATTCATTGTAATATGCAGATTTGCTGCTCTATTATGATCAAGTATTATTTTTTAATCAAATTATCGTTAATATGAACATTAAAATTAGATTTACTTAAAAAATATCTGGCGGTTCATTCTGCTGTTGCGACCCCAGATTAATAAAGGGACTAAGCCGAAAAGAAAATGAATGAATGAATTAATGAATAAAAAATATCTGTTTTTAGCACTCATCAGAAATGTCAGAAATCAGAACAGTTTCAAGATCAGTGTATTAGGATTATTCCTGAAGGATCACATGACTCTGAAGCAAGGGAGTAATAATGCTAAAAATTAAATGAGATAAATACATGACAGAAATAAATTACATTATAAAATCTTCCCATAAAAACAATTATTTTAATTGTAAATAATATTTTACAATTTTATTGTTTATTATAATTTTCAAATCAAATGCATGAAGCATTGGGGAGCAATGGAAATTTCTTTCATAAACATTAACTCAAAGTCAGTAATCATATAAGGTGGTGAAAATGTATATACCTTGTGTGTTCTACCTGTTCTACCAGGTCGGCAGGTGAGTCTGCTGCAGTTTTCTCAGGTCCAGAGACAGACTCTTCTGTCTGTTCATCCTCCATCCTCCAAAAATAGTTCTGTTCGCCTTGACAGCGAGACTGTTGTCTGCGTGTGGAACATCTGGGAACCATCCAGACCCCAAAAAATGCTTCTATATGAATCTGAGGTATGAAAACGAACATGCTGATGTCATTATAATTCACCATAAAAATCAATACAAAAATTCTGCTGTTTGTCTGGCCCTCTCAGGTGAAGTGTTGTTGTTTCAGTCCTGGTAAAGTTACATTAGTGTTTGCTGGTACAGCAGTGGGCTCAGTGGTCATCTGGGACCTCAGAGAACATTCTGGCTCTCACTCCAATTTGGAAATTGGCAAGGAGGTGTGGACGTTACGCTACCCAACCTTCTCAACAGGTCAGACTGTTTCAGATACGGTGCCTTTGAAAATAAAACATATATGTGCATGCAAAAAGGCACCTTTTGTGTATTTAGATAGAGATGTTTGAAATCAGTTCACAGTTAAACTGTTTTGTGTTTGCTCGCAGATGCTGTGCTTTCAGGGGTGGGTCATCTCTCTCCTATAGTGTCCATTGAACCTGTAATAGCATCTGCTGATATAAGTTCACAGAGCACAGTGACTGCAGACGTAGAAGGTAATATAAGATATGTCCTTGACAAAGTATGGGGTCAGTAATGCTTTTCATATGGAATAAATGATTTTGTTCTGCAAGACTACTTGATAAGGATTGAAAGGGACAAAAAATAAATCCTTTGGACTTTGTATTCATTAAAAGGTATGGGGTGTTCACAAAATAATTCAGATCAGCATTTAAAAATGATTTCCAAAAGATCCCATCAGTCTGAAGACTTGGCTTGTGGTGGCAGCTGAAAATTCAGTTTTAAATCATGAGAATAAATTGCATTTTAAATTATATGAAATTATAACAGTCATGTATTGTTACATTTAATAATCTTTCCAAAACAATAATAAAAAAAAAATCATTCAAAAACTTTCAGCATGAAATGTAAGTGTACATTTTGAGAAGAATCACGATAAGAATTTCTTTGTTTCTTTGTGCATAATTTAGAGTCTCTGGGATTGTCATTCCAGTTAGGATCTCTGGATGAAAATGGAGTGTTAACTCTCTGGGTATGTCTGCGATTCACTTGTGTCTTTTGTTAACAGAAACACGCATTCATTTGGTGACATCATACCATTGATTAGAAAAAGGCTTCATTCAAACTGCTTTCTTGTTGTTGCTGTTGTTGTTGTTGTTTACATATTAATATAAAAGAAATGTGGCCAATATCAGATTCCAGTGCAAACTGATTTTGAACTGACTCGCATGCACAACATTACATCAACAACAACACACAGCTCTCACAGCATGCTGTCATACTAAGGGAAAAACACTGAAGTCAACATTATACATTTATTTATAAGGCGGTGTGCAATAGAAGCAGGCAGATATGTTTTCAGGCTATAAGGAAGACAGAAACAGAAGAGAAGAGGATGAGGAGAACAAAAGGAAGATTTTTTTAAATATTTACTGTAGGAATAATGACTTAAGAGCTGCCATTGCAACACACGAATTCAACACCTCATTGTGCCTCTAACGACTATACCAGCAGCCATCTGTCTTATTCACAAAATAATAAAAACAAAAAGAAATAAAAAGGAGTGTAAAATCTTTAGAGAGACTCCCTTCAGCCTGGAATTATGAAGCATGCCAATCTAGTGTGACACAAAAGTCAGTTACATACATAACAATTTAACTGTTCAGGTCATTTGGCCTGCATCGGGAATTAAAGGTTCTGTTCACACTGTCATGAAAGAAACCGTTTAAGTCACATACGTGCAGATAAAAATAGGAAATTGGGATTTAGATCACGTTATCCTGCAGCCAACGTTGTGCATTTGTTTCGACAGGTTGTGATTGAGCTGCCCAAAGGAAATGACTCTGGATCACAAACAGATCTAGGTAAGTCTAAGTTTTAGTTTATTTTTCTATTTTGTGTTACACTGCTTTAAGTACTGTGTATTATAAAAACACTACTGAACTTAAATAACCTTAACTTCATTTATGCACTTCCATTAGACCTCCCTCATATTAGCAATGCTGTGTCTGTCTTGTTAGGTCTCAGGCCCGGTGGTAAAGTTAAACTACTCCACAGCTCCTCTTTACAGACCACTGAGAGATTACCTAAAGACACTATAATGGGATTTGGACCATCTGTGAGCCTTCAGTTAAAGTTCCTCCCTTCTGATTCAAATCATTACTTCATTGGCACTAACATGGTGAGTGTTATGTGAAGGTGGTGGATATTTGGATTGGTGCCATTTGCCATTACAATAAATTAAAATGTTATATATTTTTTTCTATTATTAAAGGGTCTGGTTAGACATGGCACAAGGCACAGTTTGAAAGTTCTCCCAAAGGTTTACAGATCACAGTCTGATAGCTATAGGCCAGTTGAAGTCACAGCACTGGACTTCAGTCCGTTGGGGGAACCCTTTTTCTTGGTAAGTGCAGCTTCTTTTGCACCATATGTGTATTTATACATTTTTTGTTTTCAAGGTTGTAGGAATATAATATAAAAGTATTAGGTCACCCCAAAATTTAAACTAAATGTTATTAATTACTCATTTTAAACTTCCAAGACCTTCATTCGTCTTCAGAACACAAATTATGATTTATTTGATTAAATCTGAAAGCTCCCTCATCCTCCATAGACACCAACGGACTTGTTTAATGTCCAGAAAAATACCAGTAAAACATCCTCAAACCAAATTAAATGCTTTCAGTGGGTCAATTGGAATATCATCAAGCTACGAGAATACTTATGTGTTCACATAACTGTTGTTTCTCCTCAGTGTCAGTATTGGGCGCACATTCATGAGCACTGTGCACTGATGTACTGGAAAATGTTGTTCATATTTGCCATGATTTGGTGGTTGCCAGATTTAGATATCCCAGGCTTATAAGACTTGGAAATAAATCTCTCTTTATCAAAGTCATAGCAAAATGGGCCAATCAGAACAAAACACAGACTCTGATGATCCAAATGGGTTCATTAATATGCATGCCCCAGGCAGAGTTTGATGTTATGGCTACAATGTTTGTTTGTGTGTGTGTTCAGACACTGACACAAGCTGTGGAGCATCAGAGCAGAGCTCATATTCACAACTGTTCCAAATATGGTCAAAATCAGGCTTTTGATTCTAGTGGTAATTCCTGTCATTTAAAATGAGCTTATTAGATTTTTTGCACGTACCAATGCTACTTATCTACTATGTAGATATCAGAGAATAATTTAACATATTAAATCAATGCACTCTATGGCACCTTTAAATATGACTTCTCATTTTAAACTCTTTGATACCTTTTCGTAGGTTGGCTGCAGTGATGGGTCAGTTCGGTTACACTCTGTCCTGAGAGAAGATCCATTGATGGAGTGGTCAGGACGGTCCAGTGGAGCTCCCATTCTGTCAGTGCAGTGGTCTCAGACACGGCCAGCTGTGTTCTGTGTTCTGGATGCTGCCTCTGATCTTCACATCTGGGACCTGACAGAAAAGGATTATGTGCCTGTCATCACCGAGAATATACACAATGACCGGTAAAAAGCCAGGACATTGAATGTTTAATCTTTTTAAATTGATAGCAAAAGGCTTAGTTAGTGCAAAACAAAATATAATAAAATGCTGAATAATTCCTCAGTGTAAATATGTAGAGCGGGCAGGTTGCTAAAGCACTTAACTGTTTTAAAAGCTGTTTTCAAACTGTTTTTCACAGGGTTACAGCCATGGCAGTGTTTGGTGAGCCGGCCAAACAAAACACATTTTCTGGCATTGCGCTTGCCAGGGAGTCCGGCAAGGTGGAGATTCAGTATTTCAAGAAGTCTCTTACAGTGTCTAGTGCCTCTGACAAAGAAAAAATTGATTCTATTTTGCATGATGCTTTTTTGACATGAGATCAGAGATATGGGACATCCAAATCAAAAAGACTGCTTTCTGAACCTCGATTCAAATTAATATATTGTCAAAATTCATTATATACTACTAACAGAGAAAAACACAAAGATTCATTAT
Source organism: Danio albolineatus (assembly GCA_903798035.1). Taxonomy (NCBI): domain Eukaryota; kingdom Metazoa; phylum Chordata; class Actinopteri; order Cypriniformes; family Danionidae; genus Danio; species Danio albolineatus. The sequence continues at coordinate 2,400,723 of CAIGQQ010039163.1, forward strand.
ACACAGTATGGGCAGGCTCTTTGAATTACAGTTCCTTGTTACATCAATAAGGTACCTAAAGTTGCAAAACTGTGGCTATAACAGCATGAACTGTAGAGGATGAGAAATGGTCTGTACATATACCAATGTGCTCTTTGCACGTAACAAATGTATTTCTCTGGCTTAAAATTTATTACTTCTAAAACTTTGCTGACATTAGCTGGAACATGATGGCTTTGTTGCTGTAAGCAGCATTTTGTAAGGTTAGGACAAATGCTAAAGGAAGCACATAAATATGAGCTTTCTGGTCCTCTGGGATATAAAGACATTATATCCTTTTTGTATTATTTTACAATATGTACAGATGAATATTTACACTGTGTAGCATTTAAACAGGAATTGTCCCTGTCATTTCTTCACTATCTTGTACTATTATACTGTAATTATTAATGGATTTTTTTATTAAAGGACAATTATATTTAAACTGCATTTTCTCGTTCTCACACAACTTTTTTCATGTACATTGTTATTTAACATAGAGGTGTTTTTCACAGTCATTAGACACCTATCACTCTCACTATGAATCTGTTTTTTTAATCATAATAAGGTGGTCAAGATAAAAACAACATGTTTTTAAAACATAAATCAGATTTGCAGTGATAAAAATAACATTAAATGTGTTTGAATTAAATAATTCCTTTAAAACTTTATTCTCAATGCTCTATTGTAGTAATATATTTTAGTAAATATTGTAATAGAACTGTAATATATAATAATCATTTAGCTACGAGGCATGTCATGTCTGGTTTTCCCTGTATAAAGACTGAAGATTTGTGTACTACTTGAGTGGACAATACTCTGTTGTCTGTGGTTTTCTCCATGGTTACTGTTGCCCAACGGCTCTGGTCAGACGGCTCTTTTTCTAACACTCAGTTGCATCAACGTCAGTTGAAAACAGTTTCACTGACAAAATGGTAAGTTAGAAATGTAGTCAAGACCAAAAAAAAAACATGTAGCACGTAGTTCTTTGAGTGGTAGGCTAAATTATCGCGCTACATAGTCGATATGTGTTATCTCTGAACTTCGGGACAAAAATAATCCATGGCAAAGAAGGCAGTGGTGTGGTGAAATGATGCATTCAGAATAATCAGAAAATACAGATTATTACAGAAAAGATGGAGAACTCACTGGCTGAATGTTTAACGAGCTCATCTTCCGGTCGAGACGATGGAGGAAAAAGTCAAATGTGGACGGAGAGCAGGGACAAGGTAACGTTGACGGTCATGTTAAATTTACTGACATATGACCATGCAATATATATACGCCCGTGAGTCATTTTTGTCTTTTTCGTGTAATTTTGTTGGCCGTGTTGATGCAAACAGAATCCATTTGCCAAAATGTATTTTTTAAATAATATTTTAATGTTACACCCTCATTTCCGTTTACAAATCCAGTTACTCAGAACATTTATGACGAGAATATCCCCACTGAAACCCATTAAAACTATAACATTTAATCCCAAGGCCTTTAAAGCCAGGTCACTTATCCGTTGACTTTCATTTTGTTGGCAGTTAAGACATCACAATTTTCACTATTATTAAAATATTAGCTACGCGTTTGTAATATGTTGGCACTTTCTTTTTTTAGGTTTGGTCTAATGAGCAAGTATCTTGTTAGGGAGAGTGAGAGGCTGAAACAGCCACACTTATATAGTATAAATATATATATATATATATATATATATATATATATATATATATATATATA
>CAIGQQ010039163.1:2402478-2428269 GCA_903798035.1 Danio albolineatus
ATATATATATATATATATATATATATATATATATATATATATATATACATACATACATACATACATACATACATACATACATACATACATACATATATATATATATATATATATATATATATATATATATATATATATATATTTCTCTTTCTTTGTTCTCTTATGAACATTTTTACCTGTCTCTGTCCAGATGGATGACGGGGATGTTCTCACCCACGGCCTTCATCATGTCCTCCACCTCTCCTGTGAAGACCCTGTTCGTCACATAAGCTGTGGTGAGGGTGTCACAGGCTTTGCTAGTCTCCATCATAGTGGTCATGTGCGCTTCTATTATCCTGATGGCCGTCTAAGAGATCATTCGCATTGCCAGTCCAACATCATCCACTATGCTGGTCTCACCTTAACACATCTGAGTGGCAAAATAGTTGGCTGGGGTCCCGGGGCCGTTCTCAGCATATTAGATGGAGATCTGAACCCTCTGATTCATGCTGTGGAGCCCATGGATGTGAGGGTTTGCAAGGTGCGGTTTTAAACTTTTAATACCTTGGTTGATTCGTTCTAGAATTAATTGTGAATTAAAGAGTTAAGTTATACAATAAAACCCCAATGATTGATTACAGTACATTAAGATTTACAATACTTTACAAATTTTTAAATATGCAAATGAGGCATTATTTTATTATATATACTAAAACTCCATACAAACTATGTTGCTAATTTTACTTTACTTTTAGGCTATATGCAGAAACTAAAGCTATTTTTACAAGAAAACAGTCTTGTGAACACTTATGATGTCTATCAGTGCTCTAGATCTGCTGGTTTTGACTTTTGAAGGATTTTTCCTTCTTGCATCACAGATTGATTAGTGCGTTTCACAATGATATGAACCGTTGGTGGTCGAATGTATGTTTATATTATCTCATATTGTATTTATTAATATTATTCAACACGCACCCTGTCTTTATCACTCTATAATTCTGCAAACAGCCAGAAAAAAGTTCACAATTATTTAGTAGAATAAAATATTGTATGTAATCAGGCAAATTATGTATGAACATATCCCTTTGATACCACAATGAATACAACCGTGAATGGAGGTATGTAAGAGCTGCTGAGGTGGAGGAAAACATTTGAGAAAATTACCATTAGAATTTTGTATTGTAATTGAAATGTACAGACACAAATTGTTAAAAGTACAACAAAGAAACATGTCAAAGTGTATTTTAAATGTTTTCTTTACATTAGACTGAAAAAAATCCCCCCAAAAATCTCAAAACTGCAAGAGCATAACATTTTTTAGTGCCTGCAGTGTCTCTCCTAAATAAAACAAAGTGTTATTTATGGTGCTCTCGACCAGGAGGATGGGGCCCACTTGGGAGTCTTAAAAGACTTCAAATATTTTAAACCAGCATTCTGATGTCAAATCGCTGATGTGAATCACAGTTTGTATTGAATGTTAATGAATGAGAGATTTTTTCATCTGACTTGTCACAGGTTTTGGAGCACTCTAATGAGCTTGTCACAGCTGGAATGGGAAATGTTTGTGTGTGGTGCCTCACACACTTGGTGTGTCGTAAACGAGTAGTAGACGGTTTGGGGAGTTGTGTTTTCACACATCTAGCACTGTTGCCTAGCAGGATCGAGCAGCGCCTCAGAGCAGCAGTTGCATATGGACGAGCTGTGGCTGTGGTCGACCTTACAGAGGGATGTGTTATTGAGCACAAAAAGAACCTTCATTTAAGGTGTGTTATGTATGTTTTGTAGTAATTAAGTCACTGGGAGTAAGACCTACAAGGATTTTAGGCTAATTTCTGGAATATGTATCAAACACAACCGTTTTTCTACTCTCCTAAGCAAAACCCTGATCACAACCAACTCAGAAAACACAGAATTTTTTACTTTTTATTTTTTACTCCATTTTGTATGATATACAAGCAAACACATTTGTTAAGGGTTGGAGAAAATGTCCATATACATCATAGTTTATTTGTATTTTCTGCGGCATAACTATATCGATATACAGATGTCCATATTCGTAAGTCATCAGTGTTCATTCATTCATTCATTTTCTTGTTGGCTTAGTCCCTTTATTAATCCGGGGTCGCCACAGCGGAATCAACCGCCAACTTATCCAGCATATTTTTTATGCAGCGGATGCCCTTCCAGCCGCAACCCATCTCTGGGAAACATTCATGCGCACACATTCACACACATACACTACGGACAATTTAGCCTACCCAATCCACCTATACCATATGTCTTTGGACTTGTGGGGGAAACCGGAGCACCCGGAGAAAACCCACGCAACCACGGGGAAAACATGCAAACTCCACACAGAAATGCCAACTGACCCAGCCGGGGCTCGAACCAGCGACCTTCTTGTTTTGAGGCGAACGTGCTACTCACTACGCCACCGTGGCGCCCCAAGTCATCAGTGTATCATTTTATATTTTATTGTTTTGTTGAATAATGTGAATAAGTCACCCTGTAAGTTAGTAATCCAGTAAGTTAGTAAAATGAAGATAGTGGCATAAAAAGGTATTCATTAAAATGTTGGTCGGTTTGTCTTCTTGACAATCCTAATTTGCACTGCAGCTATAAGAGCAATAAACAAACTGACGATTTTTTCTTTTTAGTTAAAACAGATTTTGCAAAAGATTTTCTTTGGGGGAATAATTTAATATTGGGGGAAAAATTGCAATATATAACAGTATATAGTAATGTAATGTAATGTGTATTTATATAGCTCATTTATCATGTATGGCCATACACCCAAAGCACTTCACTATCATGAAGGGGGTCTCTCCACACCACCACCACCAGTGTGCAGCATCCACTTGGATGATGCGACAGCAGCCACAGAACAACGGCGAAAGTGCACTCACCACACACAAGATATAGGTGGAGTGGAGAGACAGTGATCGAGCCAATTCGGTTGATAGGGATGACTGGGAGGTCATGATAGTTAGGCCAGGACAGGATAGTATGTAAAATCATATAACAATATATATTATTCATTCATTTTCCCTTGGCTTAGTCTCTATTTTTGATGTCGCCACAGTGGATGAACCACCAACTATTCTGGCATATGTTTTACGCAGCGGATGCCCTTCCAGCTACAACCCAGTACTGAGAAACACCCACACACACACACACTCATACACTACGGGCAATTTATTTGAATTTATTCAATTTACCTACTGTATAGCGCATGTCTTTGGATTGTGGGGGAAGCACTGAGAGGAAACCCACGTGAACACAGGGAGAACATGCACACTCCACACAGAAATGCCAACAGGTCTAGCCAGGACTCGGCCAGGACTACAATAATATTGTATCGTGACACAAGTGTTGTTATAATATGGTATTGTGGGGACTCCCATCAATCAGGTGATATATTTATACTGGCATGATGTATGTTTCATGGTTTGTTGGACTGTCCAAGCCAGAAAACATTTGAAATTAAATGAGTTATTTGAAATAGATCTGTATGTTGTGTTATATTATGTATTTTCTTTATTTGTCTTAATTCATTCTCTCATTTTTCAGGGAAATCACTGGAATGATCTACTGTCCCCTTAGAGATATTGTATTCACTTCAGGAGATATGACAATCCGAGTATGGAGACCAGACTGGGAGCTTCAGATGTGCTTTGTGGGACATACTGGTCAGAAAAACTGTAACCTTTTGGTTTAAAAACATGAATATTTGCTATTGCAGTATTACAATCATATTGAATGTCAACATTAGCCACACTTAAGACCTAAGCCAGTTCATTGACCATTCTGGATCAAATCTTTGTATATGCCAGATAGTAGGCGCTACTACAGTACCATCATGCATGTTCTCGGAGTGTGTCTTTTTCTTTCAGCTCTTGTGACTTCCCTAGCTCTGTGTCCTGTCTCTGGCCTGTTGTTGTCATCTTCTCTCGATGGCACTGTGAGATGCTGGAGCCCAGAGGTTGGCGACCACGTCCAGACTGTTTTCATTCCTAATGAGTGTTCACCTCCCCTGATCATGGGAGGTTCAGACAGTGCTGGAAACTTCTTTTCACATTCAACCAACAGCATTGACTTCTGGACCTTCAACTGCCTCTACTATCTACACTGCGGACTAGACTGGGACTATAGAGTTCCTATCTGCCAAATCTCCACCCCTACAAACCCTCCTTCCTTTCAACCGTGTGTAGTTTGCACACATGGAAACAGCAATGTCTCGGTTGTTGCAGCAGATAAGGATGCGGTGCTCACTAGATTTCAAGCCAAAGGAAAAGTAGTGTATGCTGACTGCTGTGTGCCTAAGAAGATTCTACTGGTTCTCGCTGAAGATGGGGTGGTAACTATTGCTAGCACTTCGACTAGTCCGATAACAATACAGGACGAATGGCGTGGTATAGAGCACTGGGAGTGGCCAAGTGGACAGATGGAGGCAAAAATAGGCACTGTGTCCTGCATGGTTTTATACTGTGACATTACAGATAAAGAATGGACATCTTTACAGATGCAAAGAGCACACAAGCCAAAGATGATCAGACTCCTGCATGATGCAAACAGGTATTTGATGATGTGGTGAGTCCGGGTACAGTGAAAATGGTCAGTTGGATCCCAACTATATCCAAATGAACTTCCATAAATGTTTTTTTTTTTAAACTAATAACACAATTTGTAAACTTAAAATAACTTTTTTGGAAATAGGCTCCATTTACAACGCTATTTAAAGTTAAACAGTTGCGTTTTACCACTTTAATACATTTAGTTGATCTATCATAAATGCATAAATCATTGAATCGAATTAGACCATTAGCATCTCGCTCGAAAAATTCAATAAAGAGTTTTGTTCATTTTCCAATTTAAAGCTTGACTCCTCTGTATACTTACATTGTGTACTAAGATGTACTAATTTCAAGAAACTGTGCTGCTGTATTATGGCTGCAGCAGGCACAATGAAATTACGCAGTGCTTTTACCTAGTTACCTAACTGGGGACTATTTTCAGGCACTGTGCAATATCATTGCGACTTCTGCAGAGATTATGCTCAAAAGTTTCTCGCTAGAAACACAATGTAAACACAATGTAAAACTACTTTTAGAGATGTGGGATGCTAATAATCTAATTTGATTCAATGATTTATGCTAAGCTAAAAGTGCTTGAGTTCTACTTAACCATATTCAACCTAGTTAAATCTGTGCAACAACAAATTCTTTGTGTTTAATTGTGGTTAGTAGTATTTATTTGCATTTCCAGAAGCATGGAACATCTAAATGGCATCTTGAGATGGTGTCACTTTTGCTGATATTGTAATATTGCTTAAAATGTAATAAGTCCTTACACTAAAGTGTACTGTCATATATACAGGTTTGTTGCAATTTCTCTGTCACTTATCTACTTTTTTATTTGTCCTTCATAGGTTTCTGGTTATACTGGGCCATCTTGGTGGTTATGTGTCTGTACTCAATATAAATTCAGCCAAAGTCCAGTTTAGAACTTCTGCTCACAACAACAAAAACATCAGCAGCATGCAGGCATACCCAGACAGGGGTTTCCTACTGACTGCAGGTTTATGGTTACTCTAATATACCATCATATTGATTGATGGCGTTCAAGCAGATTGATGATAATCTCAATGGCTTTGCAGGTGAAGATAAAGCTGTGCTGGTTTGGCGGGTATTCCCAAGTGCTAAGCAGTGTTTGAGTCTCCATTTCAGTGTGTTGTGTGATCGCCTTCCTGTTTTGCTGGCATTCATGGGAACCCAACTCATCTTAGCTTTAGAAGATCCAGAAAATAATACTTATAGCCTGGTGCAGCACAGCTTAGAGAGCCAGGACCGATATGACCAGCAACCCAGTGAAAGACATCACAAAAAAATCACAGGTAAGAGACTGTAAACTATAAAGTGCCATTCTCAGATTACCTTTTTTTATTATCTTTTATTTCTAAAACTACTAAACCGCTTCTTATACTCAACACTCTCAGTGGAGCAGTTTCTCATTAAGTGTTTACTGCTTATAATTTGTGCATTTTTATATTCTTGAACTAAAATTTACCACAATTTAAACAGGGTAGGGTGTACATTTTAAAATGTCTATTTTCAACAGTGACTTAAATAAAAATAAAAAAAATAAAAAAGCATCAGGCTTCTAATACTGGTTGAAATGTTCTAATAATGTTTTAGACTATTGTGCATTTTATTTTCTTCTTCGTTAATCTTTCTTTTGTAAAATTCATTGTATTATGACTACAAATGTGACGAACGTTGTGAAATCAATGTTAAATTTAATACTGAATGGTCTAAAAAAGCCTGTAAATATATTGTTTCTTGTTGTTTTGAGGTGAAATATGCCCCAGGAATTGACTGGTTTCTTGAGATTAATTGTGGCTAATTAATGCATACCGCACCCTGACCCTCTGGAGACTGAACCGTCTGTTTATGTGCCCTAGGGCTCTGTGCCTGTCATCAACTGAGTGTGTTTGCTTCAAGCAGTCAGGATGAAACTGTACGGATCTGGGATATGAAAAACTGCCTTCTTAGGTCAGCATCAGAACTACTGTTTAGTTGCAGTAAGGGTCCTTCATACCAAGCATGTTAACTATTAAGATGATGCTAAATACATTAATATGAAAAGAGTTCTGAATGTAAAACGACAACAGAGTTCACACCACAGCTGTAACGATAAAGATGTCAAGAAGCATTATCAATAGGATCACTTTCAGAACTATTTTGTTTCAGCTAATAAATGATTAAAAATAGACAGCCCGTCAGAAGAATACAATGAAATATAAAGGGCTCGTACAATTTAAAGCTACAGGCCACATTGTAGAGAAGCTCTGCTGGATGTTAAGCCTTTTTATCAAAAATTATTTAAAGATGATGACTGTTTTCAAAACAACTGGTTATACTATGGGAGGGAATGAATAGAAATGACATGGAAGCTACGTATATGCAAACAAGGCTTGCCACCTAAAGTATAAAAATAAAAGTACAGGTATCCAGTATAGTTTTGGCGTCTTTGTGTAGACTCCTTTTGAAAATGCTGGTGGAAAATTGTTTGTGTTTTTATTCACCTACACTGATTGTGAAGTCTAAACTCACTGTTTGGTTCAGGTTAATTACACTGTAAAAAGAATCCTTAATTTTACGGTTCATTACCGATTATTTTACAGCTGGGGTGCCGGAAAAAAAACGTAAAATAGCGGCCGTTAAATTACAGAAACATACCGTAAAATAACGCATATTAAATTACAGAAATTTAAATGAAATTAAAACCCCAGCTGCCGGAAATAAACCGTAAAATTACGATTTTTTTTACAATGTACATGAGCTGGATTCACTGGTCAGATACGCTAGAGACGTAGCACATCGAGTACATCTGCTCGTTACAGGGGACTCATGCAAGAAAGAGAGGCATAGCCTAAAACTAAAAACAAACATTGTTTATTGTTATTGATAGCTAAAATATAGTTATCGTTATGTTTATTTTAATAGTTATCTAGCTTGGTGAGAACGGCCCTGTATGTGTTTATTCTTTAAAATAGTGTGTATATATTTGACAAACTGAATTTGTTGTGAATTTGTTGTTTCAGAATTCTTGAACTGAATGCAGAGCCAGAGTGTTTGGCATACTGTGGAGAGAGTGGAGACCTGCTATTGGGCATCACAGGAGACCTTTACAGAATCCCTAATACACTCCTACTCCCTCCAGACTGCAGGACACAAGTACAGCATTATAAAGCATTTTAGTCGAACCTTCTTGAAAAGCTGTCAAGCTCTTTGTGTATTTACTAATACTCGTGTTAAAAATGGACCAGAGGAATAGTATGAGTGAAACTATACTTTAGAATAGTGGAAATTTAATTTAGAAATGAGGAGGTATAGTCGGAAATTAATTATTTGTGTTTTCATTTTATCACCCATTGAGAAAAGTGATCCAGACACCGAATTGCCCAAATCGTGGAATACTTGCCTCAAATCCAGGTAAAGTTCAGCTCAAATATAATATGTACACACATATATAGATACACATCCACTTCTCTTAAACACTTAACAGGATGGAGAGTTGCTGTTTTGTTCAAAAGGATGGTCCTAAATCGCTTGATTGTACTAAAGATCCAGTAAGTATCAAATATATTTAACAATGTGTACACTAGTATGCATGTTTTCAGATTACAAGTCACTTACGCTACATTATAAAAACATTGAGCCGTCCCATAAATAAAACTGTGTAAAGAACTACATTTTTATTACAAACATGTAAGTCATGGATATTTTGGAGGTTACATAAAAGTATTAGCTCAGTATAAATCCTTTATGCCTATGGAATTTCCTCATAAAAATAAGTTTATTAACATTGCATTTATGGTTCTGGTAAATCATTACACCAGCATAGGAATGGTAATCATTTATTTACCTTGTGGGCACATGTTTTTGATTATAAATCATAAGAAGTAACTTTTTTGTGTGTAAATTGAAAGAATAATGGGTTATGTTTAGGGTTAAGGATAGGATATACAGTTTGTACAGTATAAAATACACTATGCCTATGTAATTACCCCATAAAACATGAAATTGCAACATGTGTCATCCAAATGTTTGATTAAAGGACTTCGGGGTTCTCATGGCAAGACATAAAGATCTGGAATCATTGCGAAAAGGAGAGGTTGAGTGCAGAACGAAAAAAATAGCCACTGTACAAACCAAACAAGAGGCCTTCAGTAATTACCTCTGTAAAATTTACAGACAACCCCTTGATATAAGAGTAAGTTCATGAATACAGTTCAACTTTTATTTTCCATCTAAGTTATCAAAAATGTCATGTGTTTGTGAAATTTATATGATATTAAGATTCTGTATCATCCTACTAGATGCCAGAGGATATGTTTGATATGTATTCATTACTGTTTCCATCTAAACGTCCTGAGCTGCCTCCCCTACCACCTAAAAGACAGGTTAGAGAATGTGTATTGAATACATATTTCATTCTAAAATTATGCTTTATATATATATATATATATATATATATATATATATATATATATATATAAAGCACAATGTTTTTTATGTTTACCATTAGAGTAAATCTTTTTTTGATATGAAATTTTAATTGTTTAACATTAATCACAATATTTTGTATGATCTAAATGATTCTCATGAATCTCAAAAAATTCTATATTAGTTTTGTAACAACATACATTTTTGGTTTTGTGGAAATGCACAGTGTTTGATGGACTTTTTATTTATTTTTTGCTTGTCATGAGCAGAGCGAACTAGAGGAAGTGCAACTCTTGCATAACGGAGAGGAGGAGAAGAAAGAGGGGGGAGAGTCTGAAATGCACCCTCCACCGATTCTAAAAACACAATCCATACAGAAGAGCCCTCTCCCCCCTCGACCGGTGGAAGAAAAGCACATATACCCTGTTAGGATATTGTTGTGTTTTTTAATATTAAATCTAGTCTCATGCATTTTATTAAGTAAAATTGAGTATTGAGTAAAATAACATATCTCCTCTAGGGTGCATTTGTACTCCCCCCTTTTTCTGCACAAATTATGCAATAAAACATGATTATTTTAACCCTTTATTGGGCAAGTAGCCTTTTTATGCTAACTTCACTGACATTTATTTAAAATATAAGTATTTTTTTCTTGTAAGTCTTGTTATAACCCTCAGTAACACTCCAGGCTTTTCTGATCTGTATTTCAGTGAGTGCCTTTTAAAGAGTTAAAAATGAAGAGTCATGTTTGCAGTTATGGGTAAAAAGCACCTCAATTAAGAAAATTAATTATGCTTTTACTTAAGCAACCTGACGCTCTATAGTGCCTTTTTGTATGTAGATGGTTGCTCCTGACTGTGTTTTGTAAACTTGTGGGTAATATTGTGTGATGCTAAAAGCACTTCTTACACTTAAAGGTAACTTTCAAAAGAAACTGCTTTCTGTTAGTTAATGTGATTAATTAACTTATTCACATAAATCTGTATGTGGAACTTTTTTGTATTCGTTCAAAACCTCTGATCATTTTCTAACCTGATTTCGCATTTTGCCAAGCAATGGTAAATGTAACTACACTTCAAGAAAGGAAATGCAATGATGTCACCTAACCATTACATCTCTTACTCTTTCTAATAAATGCTCTCTCATGTTCATTTCTTCACAGCCTCCAAAGCCCCCTTCACCAATAAAACCTCCTACACCCTGTCAGACTCCACCTCCCAAACCTGCACCACCCCCTTCCCCACCTTTACTCACCCCAGTCCCACCTCCCTCTCCACCAAAACAACCCACACCCCCGCCCCCTCCAGCCCCATCTTCAAATATCCCAGAGTTCCTCCTGCAGTTTGTGGCTGAGCAGTGGTTTCAGAAGATGTTTCCTGATCGGAGTGTAAGATGAATACAAACACCACAACCCAGCCAAAAATGCCACTTAAAAATGAGAAATTATAAAGATTTGTTTGCATTCTGAGTGAATTGGAGAAACTGCGCTTTAAAGTTTTGAGGATCACGTTTTCAAAATAAAATGTGTTTGAAATGTTTGAAAAACGGCGCCACAGTGGCGTAGTGAGTAGCACGTTCGCCTCACAGCAAGAAGGTCGCTGGTTCGAGCCTCGGCTGGGTCAGTTGGCATTTCTGTGTGGAGTTTGCATGTTCTCCCCGTGGTTGCGTGGGTTTCCTCCGGGTGCTCCGGTTTCCCCCACAGTCCAAAGATATGCGGTACAGGTGAATTGGGTAAGCTAAATTGTCCGTAGTGTATGCGTGTGAATGAGAATGTATGGATGTTTCCCAGAGATGGGTTGCGGCTGGAAGGGCATCCGCTGCGTAAAACAAATGTTGGATAAGTTGGCGGATCATTCCGCTGTGGCGACCCCGGATAAATAAAGGGACTAAGCCGACAAGAAAATGAATGAATGAATGAATGTTTGAAAAACAATATGTCATCACAGAATACATATACAGTCTTGTGAAAAAGTTTGGACACCCTACCAAAGTCCAGTTTTTATCGGTATTAATAATTTTATTAATATTAGTAATTTAGAATTTAATAATTTAGAAAATGAAGCCTAAAGATTAACAACAACATATTGCTTCAACAAAAAAAGTAAAGCACTGCTAATCAAACGAATGATCTGAGAGACTGAAGAGATCAACATTCTTACTTTAAATAATTACTGCTAAAAGTGGATCTACAGGCATCTGAATCAAATGGTGTTCTAGGTTTATCACTCATGAATGTTCTATCTTGGCTTTATTTTGTCAAATAAATAAAAAACTCGGTGTGACATGGGATGTTGCTCAACTGAGCTTTTATCTTCCAAGTTTTAAGACCTGCCAATGACAAATTACATGTATTTTTTTTCTAATTATTATTGTCATGATATAGAAAACCATGAAATTAAATAGGGTGTCCTCAATTTTTCTTTTTGATTGTATAAGTTGTTTTGTAGTCTTTAAGTTTAAAGTTGTTGTTTAAAGACAATGATTTTTCTTTGTTTGCAGTGTATTCCGAGGGCTTTAGTCCCCAGTCAGTTCTGTGTGCGTCTGTTGGACTTCATGATGTCTTGCAGCATGGCTCAGAAGAGCAGCATCTTGAATGCATTTCTCTTGCTAGTACAACAGAAAGTGTTGGACAAAGAGACTCTCAGCAATAAACTGCTGCTTTGCCTGAAAAACTGCATTCACAAAAACATGGTAAATCAAATTGTGATAGAAGAATATATTATGCTGGCAACAATGCTAAAGTTTCCTTTTATGTCTATGTACAAATACAGAAAATTATTTATTTAGATAAAACATTTTTTTTGTTGAAAACTCTCAAGTATGTTAAGTATGTACATATATATATATATATATATATATATATATATATATATATATATATATGAATATGTGTTCTGTAGTCAAGGGAGGACCAGCATTTTGTTGGCGAGCTGCTGAATTTGATGGTGTATCTGGATCCAGGCAGCTCTGACATCATTTTAGAGCTTCTCGCCATGTTGGCTGACAAAGAAATTGATCTTATGTAAGTAAAGTTTAACTTATATACTGTATAATAGTGTTTAAAATGCAGTTTTATAATTTATTGCACAGGCACTTTTGGCCCACGTGGTCTAGTATTTGATGAAATCGCTTTTAACGGGAATATATCAACTACAGGAGAAAGGTGATCCATACACAGCAAAAAAAAATTCAGTGTACATTTAACTCAATTTGAGTTTAACTTAACACTCCTTGGGTGAACATATGACTCCCTCCACTTTGGAGTTAAAATAACACTTTCTAAAGTGTGAAATTTGTACATTACTCACAGAGTTCATTTTAACACCGTAAGAGTTTATTCTTACATCAAACTGGAATGTTATCCCGTTCAAAGTGTTAATATATATCAAATTTGTACATTACTCACAGAGTTCGTGTGTATATAAGATAATGAGTGCATATACTGATCTTCTGATGAGAATTAATTTATTATATCTTATAATTTATTATATCATCAAGACTCATAAAACATTTGATCACTGTTTGTCCGAAAGAACTGGTTTAAGTAAAAAAAAAAAAAAACTGGACTTCCCTTCACTAGTGGCAAATACACTGCATATTGGGTTAAAAGTTTAACACTGAAAAAAAAAACTATTAAGTATACGCTCTTTCACACTCATGGATTGAAATGTACTCCGGATTTTAACACTGAACAACACCAAAATAATCACACTGTATATTTAACACAGGATTTTTTTTTTGCTGTGTAGTGTTATTTTTAAGAATAGCTAAAGTTCAATAATAGAATAATAAAGAATAATAAATGTTAATTAAATGGAAATGACACCATAAGCCTCAAACACCATTGTTTTATCGTGCTCGTGTAAATCTTGTGTAAAATCCTGGTGAAAAATGCACCAGTCAGAATACAATACAGACTGGCGATTCACATGGGATCAATAATATGCATGCCCTAGGCAGCATTTGATTGGCTGTCATGTTTCCTAGTAAGATTACAACAATATTTGTTTATGTATTATGTTTGGGGGACTTTTATTTTTTAAAAAGTAACTGGCATTGTAGAGCTCTCTTTAGCTGCGTCCCAAAGGACACACTATACACTATGCACTAACACACTCAACAGCATAGTATATGTACTGTATGTCGTGGTGTCCCAAATGGAACACTAATGGCTTTTTTACTAATGATGATGTCCCTGATGATGTTTGATGGTTGCCAAATTTGTGAAATAAATTACCAAAATACCAAATAATACCTGGCATGAGTATAACTGCATTCATCATCGGGAGGCGCTATAATCACTCTCACAGGAGAATTTTGCTTTCACAATCCAAAATAAATAAAGTTATCCAACATGTGCGCCCGATAGCTCCACCTCTTCTGCAACGTGCGCAAAGCTGCAGTAGTTGAGTGTGTGAAGTGTCCATCATTACACACTTCATTTTACCGGTGGAATGAGTGCATCATCCGGGTAATGAAAGTGGAGTTTTCAGTGTGAACGCATTACTTACACTATACTACAAAATGGCGTAGAATAGTGCATAAGTATGCGATTTGGGACGCACCTTTTGTCACATCCCCGGCTCGTTCCTGCTGCTCTGTTTACCATTTTCTCTCATCATCACATTCCCCATCTCCTGCCACCTCCCATCACACCAGAGCACTATCACCTGAGTTCTTATCAGACACACCTGCACTCGTAATCAGGACTCCCCATATAACCCCAGCGATTCCAGTCAGTCAGTGGCTGGAATCGATGTCAGATGGTTCACCTTACCTTTTCCCTGACGCGCGTTCTTCCGTGGATGTTTCCCCTCTCCAATGAATGTTTCTTCTGTTAACATTTCTCTCAAGCCTGTGGATGAACAAGCTCTCATTAAGGAAAGTGACTTTATGCTATGTGTCTGACTGAAGCTACTTGTTTACATGGTAAACTACATTCCATCTGCAAGGACTATCACTTACCTGCTTCTCCTGTTTATTAAACCACTGCTCGTTTGAATAAATTGATAAAGAGCTAATCTTCCTTGTGTGACCGTGACACTCTGGTAATGCAACCAGGCATTGACCAAGCATTTCATCTCATCACAGCCTGTGGTTAGAATGTATAATTCAGTTTAAACATAATAAAAATTTGTAATGCGCTTTTAAAGAGGCATTTAACTGTATTTTGTTAGTTTAACATGTTTATTATGACATTTTGCTCTTATTGTCCGTTTGTCTCTGGAATGAAAGGATGCCAATAAACTGCAAAAACTCACCTATTTAAGTGGAGGTTGATCATTCCAGTTTCTGTTTTCATATACATTAACCACAAAATACAGCTCTGTCCACCCCTTCTGATGAGTATAATTACAATTTAGCCTAGATTTCATCCACCACATCTCAGGAGCAAACTAGGTTTTTATGGTAACATAAAGATAGCTTAGGAATCTACTAAATTTGTTAAACATTTTGACAACTGACGTGTGGTTATTTAGCATATACTGTATACGTGTTTGTGTGTGTATCCACATCAGGCTTTGACGCGAGCTGTGGAGCATCAGAACAAAGCTCTTTAATATTCACAACCATTGCAAATTTGGTCAAACACAAGCTTTTGATTCTAGTGGTAATTCCTGTGGTTTTAAATGAGCATTTAAAAGCGTTTGAGCATTTCTGGAGAATTTTTGCACTTACCTAAGCCACCTACCGTGTAAATATCAGTGAACAATTTAACAGGTAACACTTTATTTTGATGGTCCATTTGAGTATATTAGTAGATTGTCTGCTTAATATCTGTTGATACTGACATTCAACAGACATTTAACTGACTATAAGAAACTTTGCAAGTACATGTCAACTAACCCTAACCCCAACCTAACAGTCTACTTATAATCTAATGAGAATTAGTTGGCATGTAGACGCAATGTAACTTAAATTCAACAAACGGACCCTCAAAATAAAGTGTGACCGTTTAACATTTCAAATAAATGCACTTTATGGCAACTTTAAAACAATATAAAACTCTATTGCCACTGGATGTGTTATATTCATTCACAATTTATAACAATATATAATATTGAAACTAACCATGCATTTGCTGAATCTCTGGCAGGCCCTTAGCTGTGTGTATATTGGAAAGGTTGGGTGTGGAAGAGGTTGAACGGTGGTTATGTCCAGAATTTGAGTCCTGGAACTCTCTGACGAAGCACCAGCCAAACCAGCACCACAGTCTGAGAGAGATGGCCAACCACTGGCTGCTCACATGGACCAGAAAATACAAGGCAAGCAGCAGGTCTCCAACTGATAGAGATGTTTTTGAGCAGAGCAAAAGGTGTGTTATTTGAAATGTGGTTATGTTGTAATTCGCAGCTGCACAGCAGGTCAGTATCTCTGCGCAGTGAAGGAGAACAGAGTTTGGCTGGTCCTGTGGAGGTGCTCAGATATTTCTGCTCTCTTCAGAGAGGCAAGCGGACTCGACCTCCTCCACCAGAGGCCAGGAAAGATGCTGTTATTGCGCCTTCAGACGTGCCAAAGTATGTCACTTTTTATTTTGAGTACAGTTGAAGACAAATTAATAGACATGTTTCTTCTTTTTTAAATGTTTCCCCCAAGTTATTAATTAACATATAACATATAAATGATAACATAATTAATAACCAAATTTTATTTTTATATTATCTTAATTTTATTTATTTATTTATTTTTTACTATTATTATTACTATAATGAATATCATGATTATTACTATATTTATTTTATTTTTATTTATTTATTTATTTCATAAGTCGTGTGTTGCGGACCCCTTGGCCAGGTCACCCTTGTAAATGAGATCTTGATCTCAATGGGTTTTTTTATCTGGTTAAATAAAGAAACATATATATTAATAACTAATTAATAACTAAATAATAACTAGTTGATTTTACTAATTTCTTTTGTCTTTGCTATGATGACAGTGCATATTTTACTAGTTATTTTGCAAGACACTGGAATTCAGCTTAAATTATAATTCAAAACTAAATTAGGTTAAAGTTAGATTAATTGGGCAAATCATTGGACAGCAGTGGTATAGAGAGGCTGATAATATTGACCTTTACAGTTTTAGTTAAACAAAATTGTTTATTCCAGCTAAACTAAAAGAAACAAGATTTTCTCCAATAATAAAAATAAAAATAACAATAATAATAGGGCATACTGTGGGCATACTGTGAATAATATTCTTTTCTGTATAAAAAAATTACTTAAAATTTGTGTTCCGAAAATCTCTATTTAGCTTTAAAGGAGCAGGCTCATAATACAGGTCTCTTAGAGTTAACAGCTGGCTTGAACCATTTTTTAATCCATTCATTCATTCATTCATTCATTCTTTTTCCTTTTGGCTTAGTCCCTTTATTAATCTGGGGTCGCCACAGCGGAATGAACCGCCAACTCATCCAGCATTTGTTTTATGCAGCGGATGCCCTTCCAGCCACAACCCATCTCTGGGAAACACATCCACACATTCTCATTCACACACATACACTATGGACAATTTAGCTTACCCAATTCACCTGTACCGCATGTCTTTGGACTGTGGGGGAAACCGGAGCACCCAGAGGAAACCCACGCAACCACGGGGAGAACATGCAAACTCCACACAGAAATGCCAACTGGCCCAGCCGGGGATCGAACCAGCGACCTTCTTGCTGTGAGGCAAACGTGCTACCCACTAGGCCACCGTGGCACCCATTTTTTAATCCATACAGCTGATTTCTTGTTCTGGCAGGGTCAAATTGAATCAAGTTTGACCCTCAGCATTTCAATTTTAAAAAATAGTAATAAAAAATGTACTATTTAATGGTCAGGTCTTCTTTTATGATTTCTTTTTTATTATTATTGTTTGCTAACAGTCAAATTTAATTCAATTCATTATGCTAAGCTCAGCTTAAAGTGACACAGCCAGAACAAGTTCAAGTCAACTGTTTAACAAGACTTGTGAAATGAGCCTTATTCAAAAAACAGGTTTAAAAAGATCCTGTTTTAAAACACTAAATAAATCTGGTTGAAATCGTTCACATTACCAAGGAATTTGTCTTTAAAACCAACATTTTCTGAACATACAATGATCAGAAGTTTCTGTTTTTGTGTAGACCGGAGCCTATTCAGCGTCTTGGAGAGACACACAGCATGTCTAGGATACGAGTGCCTCAAGGTGAGACTTTCAGCATGAATTTATTGAATACAACAACTTACATCACTCTATTATGCCGGTCAAACTTAAATTTGATGAGTTTGTTTTTAAAATATAATTCTAAAAAGTGTAATATGTCTCGAAGGAAATATAATTCTTTGATTGAATCATTTTTAAGTTTGTACTAAGCTGTAATTCAGCGTATTGTCCTGTGTTCAAGCATTTTTACGCACCTTCATTATGAACCAACAGGGCGTCTGCTGCCACCATTGCCATATCGTCCTGAGTTGATGGGCTTCACACGCGTCCTCTCTCTGCCAATGGCTCATGTCACACTGTCTCAGTTCCCCATTTCCCTGAATTTTCAGGAGACCAGACGCCTCTCACCACTCAAATACTTCCACCTGGAGCGCTCCCATGTTCAGTATTACAGATAAGACCTAATACATTCTAAAAGCATTGCATGAAAGCTTTGAATGCATAAAATAACACAAGTTGTCATCTCTGATGCATAAAATAACACAAAATAAAGCTGTGTGTTATGATAAGCTTTTTCTTCTCAGTGTATAGCTGACAACTGAATTTTAGAGACATACAGTTGAAGTTAGAATTAACTCATTTCTTTGAACTGAATTATTTTATCTTTGTCATAATGACGGCAAATAATATTTTACTAGATATTTTTTAAGATGGTAGTATTCAGCTTACAGTGACATTTAAAGGCTTAACTATATTAATAAGGTTAACTTGTCAGGTTAGGGTAATTAGGCAAATCATTGTATAATGATGGTTTGTTATGCTGACTATCTGGAAAAAAATAGAAAGGGGCTAATAGTTTTGACCTTAAAATGTTTATTTAAAAAAACATAATTTGGGAAATATTTAAAAAAGACAAAAATTCAAAGGGTGCTAATAATTCTGACTTCAACTGTATATATTTGTTAAAACCTGTAAAAACTGTCATGATAAAAAGAGATTTAAAACAATTTCATTTCAAAACAATTTCATTTCTAGTTAATTTACTAACCCTCAGTTGTTAAACATGTCGGTGACTTTTATTTCTTCAGTACATTAATGAAGATTTTTGTCAGTTTTTTTAAGGTCAGAATTTTACATTTATGTATTCTCTACACTGTTTGGCAAAATCTATGCAAGTATTTAAGTTCTTACAATGTTATTAAACTGCAAATAATAGATAATAATAAACAATATTTGTGCAGAAATAAAAATATTCACTAATCTAAAGCCAAAATCTAAATCCATTTCAAACTGACCCTTTTTCCTGAAACTTGGTTGTGACTTCACTTTAATACAGCAGAAATGATGGTTAAAATACAATAAAGCTGTTCTCATTTTCCCCTTTCAGGTGTCAGAAAACTGAACAAATATGAATTTAGTGGTTGAAATGCAACCTGTAAGAGATTCATAATTTAAAAGCAATCATTATCCAGCCAGTAACAAGCAGCTGTCCTAACTTGTGACCATCGTAAAACCAGCTTTAAGTTACACAAGTGTATTTGTAGGAATGGCCAACAATTTACTAGTCAATATTATCTTTTTGTACTTTTATGCCAAAAACCATTAGATTATTATGAAAAGCTCATGTTCCATAAAGACATTTGGTCAATTTCCTACCATAATTATATTTAAAAAAAAACAACCTCTTGTCTAAATATATATTTTTTTCTTATATAAATATATGATGCAGAAAAGTCCTTAGGACAAGCCAGCGTGTATCATGTTGGCCCAAATCCTCACAAAGAACACTGACCCATAATTGACATGACAGCTTCTTGAGCTTCAAATTGGTCTCAGACAGGAACCAAATAGAGACCAATCATGTAGAACAAGCCATGGAGAAAAACAATTGCAAATGCAATAAAAACAATCCTGAGCTTTCAGTAACCTGGTAGGCTATCACCCTTTTGGCTCGAAGATGGATGATAGCTTCAGTAAATGGCTTGACTGCTGCTAATGCTAAAGAAATTAAAGTATGATATAAAATACTTTAAAAATCGTAAAACAATATTAATACCTTTATAAAGTAAACTGGTGTCAATAACTGTTAATTTCACGGGTATTACATTTTGTTATAAGGGCGACACTGACCTCTAGTGTTTATACGCAAAAAAAAATCGGAAAGCGCCAGTAATACAGTATGAAGTGTCTAATCTTGTCGGCGATTTTAAACTGTCTGTTTCTAAATCACATACTGTAAATGATGGCCTTAAGCTGACCCAACCAATCATTCTGACATTAGAAAATGAGGTAACAGCGTCAAAAAAAAAACACCTCACTTGCTGATTATTAAAGTTCAACAGGCGCCATTTTGTACTAAACATTACAATATTGATTCAGAAATACTTTTGGAACTTGAATAACTTAGTGAGATCGTATTGGATACATGAAATGTGGATAGAAATTAATATTTTTGTGCGAAAGGGCTTCTTCATTTAAGGTAATTATCCTAAAGTGGTTTTATGGCCCTTGGTGTTATCAAGGAATAGTTCACCCCCCAAAAATGTCCTCATCATTTGCTCACACACAAATGATTCTTAGTTTTCTTTCTTCTGTTGACCATACAAAACAAGAATGCTGGAAAAAACAGCCATTGACATGTGAACAAAAAAGGAAGTCAAAGGCTATTTGTTATAGCTTTTTTCAAAATCTCTTCAAATATGATTACCAGAAGAAAAAACTCACACAGGTTTGAAACAAATGGAAGCTGATTAAATGATGACAGATTTTACCTTTTTGGTTGAACTAAACTTTTAAGGTAATAAACGACTATCTGTAATGTATAGTGCAAAAAGCAAATACAACTCAAAATCGTTTCATATGACAAGCAGTATACAATATAATGCAAAGGTTTCCACTAGCCAGCCCTTTTATAGGATTGTGTGTATCAACTAAGCTTAGGGGTAAGTTTAAAAGGCTGCTGTGATTAAATTCTTCATCGTTAACTAAAACATAAGGTGAACGTGCTTGTTTGGATAGTCAAGTACTTATTACAACTGTAAGAACTCTTGATGCATTCACTCTTTAATCCTCCACAGTCAAATCTGGGCTATAGTTTAAAAGGTCAGAGGTCACAAGAAGGTCTCGAGAGCGTCCTCTTGAACTCAAAACCTCATCCAGCATCCTCAGTGTTAATTGGCGGCTCTCTGGCTCCTCCAGCAGAGGCCAGTCCAGCAGCTGTGCACTGGAGGGCAGAGCTGGCAGACCAGCCTCATATTCCTCCAGTGGGTTGGGATACAGCAGTAGACGAAGAGAAGGAATACCTGCTGCCGTACGGGCCAGAGAAACAAGTCCTGTCCTAGAGAGCGGGTTTAAGGCCAGTCTTAAGCTGCGTAAAGCCCGACAGCAGGACAGCGAGGGCAGAAGAGCTCCGAGGAGGGCGTCTGAGAGACCACAACCACACAGAGAGAGTTGGCTCAGAGAGTTTTCGGCTTGACCTAAGAGACGGCGCAGTGACGGCAAGGAGGAATCATCAAGCCAGTTCTCACTCAGGTCCAGCTCTCTCAGGAATGAAGCATGCTGGCTGCAGGACAGATAGGCCAGGTCGGTTGAGGTCAGGCACAGGTACGGCAGCTCCAGCACCTCCAGAGGCTGAGAGAGAGAACTGCAAACAGGTATGAGTGAGCAGGACCGTGACTAAGCAGTTTTACTTCTCTACTGCAAGTTCGTACATTTAGTATTAAGCATCTATAACTTATTTTGATTTTAGAATTATTCTTTCTTCAACTGCACTGCATTAAAACATAATAGTGTACAATATTTTGTAATGGGGAAGTTAAACAGGTAAGACTCTGCGACGTGAATGTCATGACTGTCAGTAGTTGGTGAACTAATTAGACTTTTAAAGGTCCAGTTATGTTGCAATGAAATCCTATTCCAAACATGATAAACTATAAATCATTGGAGAGGTATAAGGATTCTACATATATGAAGCTATTTTGTTTTTTAGACATCAACTTTAAAATGGGAATGTAGTTTGTTCAAATATTTTTCTTTATTTATAATTTTTTTATATATATAATTTTCTGTAAAAACACATTTTGAAAAATACAGATCTTTAAAATATTAATTTATTGTTTTATTATTTTCATATTCTTGCATGTATGTAACTTTAGAATTGTTTAACGTTTTGAACATTCACTTAAAATTAGATCAAGCCCCAAGTCAATGAAGATTTACACAATTTAAGTTGAACATGCTATTTTCACATCATTGCTCAAAAAGGGGGGCCAACGGCTAAGGGATTACAATAATAAATATTAATGCCTAAGCATTTTTATGACAGGTGCAGCAAATAATATGTATAAAACTGTGTTTGAGTAACATTCTTCTTATCACAGTTACATATTTTGCCATTAGAAACATCTGCATGTATATATACATATTATGGGTTTTGGTAATAAAATTCAACACTTTCCTGCACAATAAACACTCAACAAGTACTTAAAACTAAAAATCCAGTACTTGTGTATTTTTACAAGAGTACATTTGAAAAAGAGGACTTAATACTTTCACTGCAGTAATATTATATTTGGGGGTCTGTACTTTTACTTCAGCACTTGATTTTGTGTTCTTCAGATAAGCATGCATGTACCTGAGCAGCAGACGTAGGTGTCCTGGCAATCGGAGAGCGGTCAGGCACAATCTCTTCAGATTCTTCAGTGAACTCAGCCCTTTACACATGTCCTGGAGTGCCACCTGCTGGCCAGGCTGTGTGCGTTGCAAGTCCAAGTTACAGTAATGCAGTCTGAGAGAGTGAAGCTGAGGGAAGGGAGCTAAAAGTGGAAGTAACATAGCCAAACCCAACACCCCAAGGCTGGAGTAGCGGATGTCGACACCGAGGAGATCCTGCTGAGGCAAGAGACCCAATAAAGTAGCAATGGAGGACGCAGAGAGCTCCTCCACGCGGAGATAGCGGCAGTGGAGCCGTATTGGGCCTGGTTGACTAAGAGCATCCCGTACGCGCTCCCAGGAACGACAATTAACAAAAATATCAGCCCTAATATGAACCACAACTACATCGTCCCAGTCTTGTTCACACAACCTAGCGTTATTTCCGCTGGTGTTTGGTTTAACTTCACACTGAGTCTTTCTCCTCAGAATCTCCATCCTCCTCCTGACCCCCTTCACAGACTCTTCAGGTAAGGTTGGTTGGTTAGTACTACACTCCATCTTCTGCACTGCTTCATGGTTCCCTTCACTGGTATTCCCGCATCCTACTGTACCCCTGTCTCGTTTGATGGCTCCTCGTTCACGTTCTGCCTCAAGACCTCTTTTTCTCTCTCGTTCTCCATCTCTCCTGTGAGCTCTGGAGGCAGCAGCTCTAGCTTGTAGCACCATGGAGCAAAGGGCGACAGTGAGCGACCAGCCTCCCATTGAGTCTTCGACCCTCACATCCTCACACTGAAGTCCGCTGAGATCCAACACCTGCAGGCAACACCTGGTGAGAGAGAAAGAGGTTTTTCAGCATTCTTCAGAACATCTTCTTTTGGGCTCAACAGAATAAAACAACTTGTAAAGGTTTATAACAACTTTAGGGTGAGTAAATAATGTGCATATTTTCATTTTTGGGCGAACTATGCCTTTAATGAAAGAGAAAGAATATTAAAGCCTATGTATAAACCAATACAAAATGACAGTGAACATTAAATCTATTTTAAGAATGCCCACACACACACACACAATCCCATTGATCGAATCACAAGTTCCACCTTTAAACCTGCCATTTTAAGTCTTGTTTACTTTTGATGACTTTTCCTGGTTTCCTTGATATCCGATTTCGATCTAACATTGTTAATTGAATGTGGGTCATTTATACAACAGCATGAAAAGAGACAACAGAACGCAATATGGAGAGCAGCAGCAGGTTTTTTTTTTTTGCTCTGGTTGCAACAAAACTATGCTGATTGCTGTGGGTTTGTGTTAGAGTCAAGACTGATTAAAAAACATTATTTAAAATACCCCCTAAAATTTTAAATCATTTCAACAGCATGTCCTGTGATGTTCAAGAATTAGGTCACTGGCCAGAGTAGGTAGTATTTTGTTGCTCTCTGAATTTATTTAACTTCAACCACATGAGCATTTACACTGTGAAAACTGGACAAATATGTTTTCAAATATTTATTGAAGTGGTTGAAATGAGAAAAGCTTGAAATGTTTCAGACCCTGGTTTCACTTGTAATTATTTGTGTGACAAAAAAGTGCCAATTATTGTAGTTTTGTGTCCATTTAATGCAGCACCACTGTACTCGTCTGCTTTTGAGCAAGGAATTTTATTACTCTGGATGTACTTCCACAAATGGGTGCGGAGAAGGAGATTATTATTTTAATTATTTTCGCTCCTTTTCAATATTATTGGATGAATAAACGATAACAAAATTCTCATTGTTACTTTTGGAGTACTGTAAAAGTGGCATTAAAACAGCTGATCATTCTAAACACTGCAGGTGGAATTTATAACTACAAGCTTTATCATTCACCTGTAGGTCTGTGGGATCATACTGAGACACAATTTTTGTACAGTTTTTCTTCCTAAGTAAATGCCAGTTAATCCATGCGAAACATATATGACTAGCTATTTTAAGTTGACACTTTTTAAATTATCATTATAAGCGATAACTCAATGCTGAGTTACTGTTTAATAAGGAGGTATTAGAGTCCTTATACCATTTATCCCTTGTTTAATTTTCAGTTTGTTTGCGACTCACCAAGACATTTAGCACCAGCCGCCACTTTTAACGATCCTCCTGTACCTAATTAACATGTTTACTGCCAGTACCGTAAACCTATATTTATCCGTGCTGTTCTGCATTTTAAAGGTCAGAGACATATCACATGTTGTGACGGTGAAACGAACACCTGTGTATAACACGGCTCTACACCGACCTTGACTGTTTAATGCCAGATTTTTTCATTAAAATGAAAAGGGTGAATGTTTAGTTACCTCTTGTCTGTGAGTCCTCTGACCACGGCCAGCAGCAGAGCCTGGACGCAGAGACGATTCGGAGGACACTGGGACTGTCCCACTCTTCTGCTGCCTCCAGCGGTCAGTGTTCGCTCGGGCCACCGCTGGACGAGCTCACCGACGGCCAGAGGACGGCAGTGGGTGAAGGCGGCGTCCAGCAGGGCTCGGAAAAGCTCTCTGGGCACACAACTCAACCAGTAGGGCGATGAGCTGTGGTCGCTTACCACCTCCCTGGCGCACAGGTTCACCAAAGACAGCACCATCTGCGCACAAATGAAGATTACTACTTGACACACAAACCAAATGACAGACAAGAGAGCGGAAGAAAGAGAACAGCGTACCCTCATTTATCCACAAAAGCGCCTCGGGGTATCTAAAGCAGCAGCGAAACGTCCTCCCTCTTCACACTGTAATCCTGCAAATTAACTACATGTTCTTTTCCATTGGTCTCGTTTAACAGGCATCGCAATGTCGCGAGCGTCTTAAACATCTGATAAATCTAAATATAGGATTTAATAAGCGCGATGTAGTTGATTAACTGATGTTTTATGGCGCGATAACATAACCAAGAGTCCTGTGGGAATTGCTTAAATTTTACACGCTGTTTAAATCTCGGGAGTGTTTTTCCACACCGCTCTGACTCCCTGCGCTGATGTTTACGACTGAACCCATAGTCGCTGTTTGATGACGCAAAATAACACGCATTCATTTAGCGACAACCCTTGGGTAGCCAAGACGTTAGCATAGAATAAAGTACAATGTTATGCACATTTGCAACATTTTTGTTAATTGAATGGCGTTTTAGATTACTGATCTTAGCGGCTTTTAACGTCCTCAAATGAATTGTTAGCTGCATTTGTTCACCCACTATAAGCTTACGTTATTATTAGTCAAGTAAGCATCCATGTACTTGAGCACATACACCATACACGGGCTTTCCTCTAAAGATTGTGACACGATAAATGTCGCATTTTTATTTTAGTAACCTATTAAAAATTATTAATAGCGATCATGCAATAATTGTTCCATCGTATTTAGTCCAATCCCCCCATATATTTACAGTGGTGTAAAATAACAGATTAATCCAATAATTGCTGTAATGGAGTAGTTTTCCTCAGGAATTGTAATTTAGCAAGTAGTTTTACAAATGTGTAAAAAATGTGTAAAAATTTTTTTTTCCTTGAGTATTTTTAGTGTATCAGTACTCCAACTTTTACTCCACTTTTACTTTCCTTCAACCTGCAGTCACTACTTTATTTTTTCATGTCAAAGGGATTGGCCGAGTAAGAAAAATAATCCTGTGATTGCTGTCCAATTAAATTGCATAAAGAAAGTAAATCTAATCATACTGAACTACCTTAAGACATGGGCGCTTTATAAATGCGGCAAACCGTTTGGAAGCAATAGAAGTGTCCAAGAAAACGTCCAAAATCTTTACATGCATTGACGACTAAAATCACCAAAGAGAACAATAACTGAACGCAGAAATTGCATATAAACGCATCAGCTGTTCACAGTGTAATGCTCACTTCTCTTGAACATTTTTAAAATGGCTACTTTTTATTTATACTTTGAATAATATTTACAACAGATAATTTTACTCTACTTAAACAGTATATTCATTCATTTTCTTTTCAGCTTAGTCCCTTTATTAATCCGGGGTCACTACAG